>VRLP01004246.1:0-51824 GCA_009660295.1 Lophius piscatorius | reverse complement strand
AGCTACAGAGAAACTAGAGCTACAGAGAAACTAGAGCTACACAGAAACAGAAGCTACAGAGAAACTAAAGCTACAGAGAAACTAGAGCTACAGAGAAACTAGAGCTACAGAGAAACTAAAGCTACAGAGAAACTAGAGCTACAGAGAAACTAGAGCTACACAGAAACTAGAGCTACACAGAAACAGAAGCTACACAGAAACTAGAGCTACACAGAAACTAAAGCTACAGAGAAACTAGAGCTACACAGTTTTATATAAAACATGGTTTCCTCCTGCTGCGTGACCGATGGATAGTCTGAGTCGATCTCGGTGCCGGTGCTTCACTTTTGTTCACACCTGGTTCCTTTCCTCTTTCCTCCGCAGCAAAACCTGCTGACGATGGAGCAGATCGTGTCGGTGGAGGAGACGCAGATAAAAGACAAGAAGTGTATCCTGCTGCGCATCAAAGGAGGGAAGCAGTTCGTGCTGCAGTGTGAGGTAAGACCGCCGCCACCGACCGGGGGGGTCACGCAAACGTAACGGGGGTCCAGCTCTCAAAAAAGGCCAGAGCGGTCGTCATGGGCCACGCGGTTTACCACATGTGGAGAAACGGAACGAGCAATGTGGTTATTTTGGCGGACAGGAAGTAGTTTTATCGGGCGGCTGTTCCGTCTTGTGGACAGACACGTTCAGGACGGCGCTGGAAAAAAGGGCAAACCCACTTTGGTGCACAGATGGAGTACAAGGCTTTACTCCAGACTTAAACGCGTGAAAGCTGGTTCTGCTCATCGGGTATTTTAGGCTCGGCCTCGTCTGGATCACATCCCCAGAAATAAAGCGGTTCAGGTTCAGGCTTTGGGCTTGAACCTGCACAGAAAGACGAGTACAAAAAAACAAGCTAGCAGCCCGGTAACGGGCCCGTTGAGAAGTTCTGGTCTGTTTCCGTATCCACCGCCTTGATGTTCTCCTTTGCTCCGCCCGCAGAGCGACCCGGAGTTCGTGCAGTGGAAGAAGGAGCTGACGGAGGCGTTCACAGAAGCCCAGAAGCTTCTGCGCCGCGCCCCCAAAGTCATCGGGAAAGGCCGCGCCGGAGTGGTGGAGCTGTCCAAACCCCCCCTCACACACCGCAATAGTAACGGCCTGTGAATACACCCACCCACACACACATATAAATATATATATACACACACTGCATCCACTCTCCACCTCCTCATCAGCCACCGTCACCCACACACCTCACCAACCATAAGCCATCTAGTTTTTTTTGTTCGCCGTGGGACCTCGCCAGTTCAAACGTCCGGGAGCATGTGAAGAACCTCTGCATGAATGTGACGAGGACTGACGCCTGGTCCTCTCCTCCCCCTCCACCCTCACACACACACACACACACACACACACACACACACACACACACACACACACACCTCCTCCTGGTCTGTCTTTGGACCCCTCAGCATCCTCCTCGCACATCTGAGCATCACGGCGGTGGAGAGACGCCGCTCCTGCCCCTCTGCGGGCTTTGGCGAGGAATGTAAAAAGGCTGGTTCTTGTGGCCCCACCCTCTGTTCCAGAAGTGCATAAAGTGCCAACATTGATATTTACTTGAGTCGCCTGCTCGGCGGCGTCCCCCCCCTCCTCCGCCGTCCCTCCCTGGACTCGTAGAGATGGAGGGGGCGGTGGTGGCTGTTGATCATTCCAAATGCAGGAAACAGGAAGTACTGACTCTTTCAGATTGGCTCTCGAACAGCCGGTTACCATAGAGACTGGGATTCCGTTGCAGCAGCTGGTTGCCATGGGAACCAAGCAGATTGGTTTACCTGGGGACTGGTAACCAAGGACAACTGTCTGAAGTTTGGGGGGGGGGGGGGGGTATATAGGAAGCCGTTTCTGTGCATCTTCAGTGTTTTATGGGGGGATTTCTCTGTTCGTGAATCTTTCTGGGGGGGGGGGAGTGGGCGGGTTCAGTTCTCAGCCTTCAGTCACCTCAGCTGGACTGTGTCCATCAGTGGAGAACCTCTGCAGGGGGGCGCCGTCTGTCGGCGCCGTCACGAAGAGTCGGAGGTAATATAGGGGAAATTCCGACCCCAAAATTGGCCAATCTTGTGACGTCATAAGATTCGTTTACAAGAATTGTCGCGCAAACGCCAACTTGGTGCGTCTTCGGCTAAACTGTGTGTTTTGTGAAAACAGAGTTTAGTCAGGAGACGTTTAGCGACGTTTAGCGGCCGAGGCCAAAATATAAACGATAGCTAAGCTGTCGAACGGCGACAGCCAAGAATGATCGCCGATGAATGAGCCGACATCATCGTCATCCTCCTCCTCCTCCACCTCCTCCTCCTCCCGGGAAAAAAATAAAAATCAGAAATGGACGATGACCGTCTGTAGAAGTCGAGGTCGCCCACCTGATACGGAGCTCAGCCCCTGTGGGAGGCGGGACCCTCCTCCAGCGCCGCGCCCTGCTGTCTCACGTCCACCAGAAGAAGCGATTAAAGGACGGTTCTGAAATACGTGATGTCATGAATTCCCAGAAACGAAAGAATCGTTGGACTGGGAAACGACGTGATGAGAGGCCGACGCCACTCTGAGGAAGACTCCGCTCTAGAATTCTCCAGACAATGATGTCGTACGAGACGTTTGCGGGTCATTCCTGCGTTTTCGTCGTTTCTGTTTCCTGAATAATCTCTGAACGTTTGGCAGGAAGTCGGCGTTTCTCGCCCGACGATGAATCGGCTAATATTCACGCCGAGCCGGAACTCTTCGCCGCAGTAAATAAACAAACGCATAAAAAAATAAAATTAAATAAAGCGTTGAGGAGATCGTTTCAGAAATATTTGATTATAATGTGGAAAAATAATGTTTATGTTTTTATGAATTCTTCATCAAACTTCCCTGAAATATTTTCACTCAAAAATAAATAAGTTTATCTTATTTAATTTATTTATTTTTAACCAAAAGGGCCGTTCCACACATCCACCCGCCGGTGGGTTTGAGCCCAGAACCTTCACTTTAGAGGTCGTGCTCCACGCCGATGTGCGGTCAGAAGATGGCGCCGTTAGCCCTCTAAGAGTGGCGTTGGCGAGCTGGTGGTGACGGCTGATGACCCACGGGGGGTTCCGGCTTTCCTCCACGTCTAGATGACACAGTCCAGATGAGGCCAAACCTGTCTTCTAAAATGGGGCGGGCGGGGGGGGGAGGGGGCGTGGCTTGCAGTTGTCGGATACATTCAGGGTTTTTCTATGTTTTGTTTTGTTTCTCACGCGGTTCGTTGTCCTCGTCTGTGGCGTCCACGCATTTCCACAGCTGTGATGTGCGACCCGCCGTAGAGGAAGGGTTGATTCGGGGCTGTTTTTCTTTTCTTGGTTTGTTTGTTTTCTTCGTAACCTTTGCCGGTGGGCGGGGCGGCGAGAACTATGGTCTTATAGAGAATCTTTGTCACCTCTCCAGGTGTCTTTTATTTTTTTAAACCAAAATGGTTTTATTGTTTTATTTGAGCTGGTCGTCGTTGCACCTTTTTAGCCCGATGTGTTACTTAATAGTTGTTAAATGTGCCAAATAACTGTCGCTGATCGGTGGGGAACCAATGGGACGCCTCCATTTCTTTTTTCTCCTCACGCTAATCATGCCGCCGAGTCTTGGAGGGGCACAAAACTCTGACCAAACGCGACTCCGGCTCTGTTGGAGGGGCGGGGGGCCGCGCCGACGCCGGCTCTTTCCTCCGTGTGTACGCTTCGTGGCGCGGCGGCCTGTGGAAATTCTTATTTTGACATTTTCTCCGACTTTAAAAAGGATGGCGAATAGGAAAAAAAAAACCGTATCTATAAATATATGTGTATATGAAATGAGCAGATGCTTTAGGTTTATTTAAAAGATTTAATGTAGAAAACAACATGAAACTGTCGGGGGGCGGGGCTTATGATGTGACTATAATTGTTTGTGGTGAAGACTCCAATCTTGCACATAAAGACTTTAGATTTCGTTCCGGCGAGTTCCAGATGATTATTTTTGTTCTGATTCCAGGACTCTTTGCTCTTTCGTATTTATTGCGTGCGGGGCGAGGCGCCGCCGTGAGCACGCCATTAGAAGATCCTCCGGTTTTATGCCCGTCAGAGCCGTCACGGCGCCACAGACAAACACAGATACTACTGGCTTTGGGTTATTATTGCCATTAAGGTTATGATAATACTATATACATATGTATATGTATATATGTATATGTATATATGTATGTATATATATATATGTATATATATATATGTATGTATATATATATGTATATATATATATGTATGTATATGTATGTGTATATATATGTATATATGTATATATGTATATATATGTATATATATATATATATGTATATATATATGTATGTATATGTATATATATATATGTATATGTATATATATATATGTATATATGTATATATATATGTATATATATATGTATATATATATGTATATATATATATGTATATATGTATATATATATATACATATGTATATATATATATACATATACATGTGTATATATATATATACATATGTATATATATATACATATACATATATATATACATATATATGTATATATATATGTATATGTATATATATATGTATATATATATGTATATGTATATATATATGTATATATATGTGTATATATATATATATATGTATATTAATTGATAATATTATTCAATGATTATTAATTAAATTTATTTTAATTCTTTTGTTTTGTTTTTGAGAAGGTAGGAAGTTGCGTGTTGGACTGCTTGTAAAACAGTTCATGAATAAAAATCTTTTTCCGTGTTGTTCGTGTCACATTTTATTTCACTGCTCAGTTTGTAAAAATGTTCCCTTATTTAAATATAATGTTTGTTTTCACTGGCTAACTACTGCTACAGAGGTTAGCTACAGTGGCTAACTACTGCTACAGTGGCTAACTACTGCTACAGTGGCTAACTACTGCTGCAGTGGTTAGCTACAGTGGCTAACTACTGCTACAGTGGCTAACTACTGCTACAGTGGCTAACTACTGCTGCAGTGGTGTTTGTTGAATGACGGTCTGTAAAGAACTGATATTATTTTGGTCTATTTCTGTCTTAGACATTATTAGATGCATTTTTTTTATCATTTTTTCCCCCTAAGTTACATAAAATCACCAAATTACAGGTAGCTTTATGAAGAGGGCGGGGCTTAGGTCAGGTAACTTAAGCAGAGATCGAACAGGTAAGGTAATTCTCCAGAGCCGAGTTCTGCTCCAGAACATAAACACATAGTTCTTCCCTTCCCTCATAGAAACCGGGAGGCTCCTCCCCCTCCCCCTCCGCCTCTCCCTCCCCCTCAGCTGCAGCTGTCAATCAAACCAGACAGCATGTGTGGCAATCTTCACAGGGGCGCCGGCGTCCATGAAAATAAAGGGGGGCCTTCTTTTCACCAGTGAATAAAGTTTGATCCAGTGGTCTCCTGGTGGACCCTGGTTGTTTGTGGACCCCCTCGTTATTGTTTACCTCCTATTTATCAAACAGCTCCACAGACGGGGTCTTCTCCCTCCTCCTTCCCCCACAGCCTGTAGATATTTATAGCGGGCTGTGGGGGGAGTGACATCGCTTATCACCGTGTGTCACTATTTCTGACTGCTGCGTCTGACTGGGGGTCCGTTGTGAGCGGTCGGCGTTTGTGAGTTCTTCATTCTCCGTCTGGATCTTTCTGGACCTTCTCAAAGGTACGACACTCTTTCTCTCTCCTTCTGAAATATTCACTCCTGATTCTAGTCTTTCTGGGAGTTTTTACTCCCGGGGGGGTAAGGCCTCAGGAGGGGTGGGGGGTCGCCGTGTGCTCCAGGTTTGATTTGATGTTGGCGTCTTCTCGCCACGACTCTGGAATATTAGACTTTACGTTCTGACTTGTGGGTGAAGTATTCAAAGTATATAAAACACAGTACTTCCAGTACCTGCTGAAGTAATCTAACTACTTCATGTTGACGAGGGATCCAGCGTCTTTCAGAACCACAGAATCATCGACGTGAAGATCGGTCTGGATGTCAGAGTTTGTAGCGTTTCCCAGATGCTTTCAAGAAAAAGTTTTAACGACTTCTCAACTCAAAGAAAACGTTTTCTACTTTTCTCAAACGTTGTAAATAAATAAAAACAGGAAGTCGAAGAGAAGCTTCGATGTTTGAGGTTCCAGCAAACGGAGATAATCAAGTACAAGTACTTTTAATTACTACTTGACCCTTAAATATCCTCACCAAGAAAAACTTTGATGCTACTTTGGAACTGTGTGGTGTCCCTCAGGGCTCCGTCCTCGGCCCCTTACCCTTTACATTATACTTTAAGGGTACCGGGTCCAATTATAAACGGGTTCATTCACATGTTTTTTAATAAATAGTAACTGAAGATGAGCTGAACATCAAAGGGTTTTAAGAACAGTACTTGAGTAAATGTACTTAGTTACTGTCCACCGCTGCATTCTGAGGGACCGGTTCTGTCTCTGGAGGCTCACGAGGACGAAGTCTCTCCTCAGGGATCATCATCATCATCAGTGGGTCCATGTTGGACAGAAGTGAGACCGGAGGAGGTGTTGGCCCGGCCCGGCGCCGGCCCACTGAGTCCGGCGGGCCGCAGCAGCTGGAGGCTACATGTCGTCAAAATGAGTCAAATGTTAAATCTGAGCTCGTTTCTCATGATCCGCTGACAAATCTGAGGATACGGGTCAGAACATGACTGTGAACCGTCTGCTTCAGAACCACATCAAGGAGAAAACAGGAAATGGATGTTTGATGAGCTGCGTTCACATGGCGCCTGTTTTCCTGTGATGTCGCCTCTAAAGTCCAGGTTGTCAATCAGACAGATCATCTTTCAATACATGTTCTATAATTCAGCTAGCATTAGCCAACAGTTAACATTAGCATTCAGCCACTATGCTATTAATGTACCCAATGCTAAGATAAAGGTGTTTTATTTCACTCATCAGTTAGCATCTTAAAAATATTTATTTTAGCAACATTTAGTGACACAGTGGTGTTAGCTGGAAAGTGTTTCAATGCTAATGTTAGCTCTTTTAGCTAAGATATTTTCAAATTAGTAATGGTAATCAGGAGGAACATCTTAACTGAGAACCACTTAGCTAGCTCTTCTGACGTCAACAGTATGCAAACAGCTAACGGTAGCCTACAACAGCGTCCAAACTAACGTATTGTTACACGATACAATAGGACAGTTGTAAAATTCTTCTGATCTATCAGGGCATAGCCTCGACACATTCAACGTTAGCTAATTAGAATGCTAACGGTTTGAGCTAATGACTAAGCAAATGTGTTGAGGAAAAGCAAGAATTTCTAATTTTGAAAACAATTCAGTTAGCATTAGCTAACAGTTTGTGTTAGCATTCAGACACTTTGAAGCTAACATACCCAAAGCTAAAATATATATCAATTATATCACACTTCCTGTGAATAAATCAAACGGGGATGTTAGCTATGATACGTTTAACTGCTGACATTAGCCGTTTTAGCTGGTCAAAAATATTCATATATAACATGTATTGAAAATAAGAAACGTTGTTAGATAGCATACAATATTAGCATTCAACCACTTTCTAGCTAAATATTTTTAAGAAAAACAATAGAACGGGGTAAATTAAATCTGGAATTGTATTTTAACTTGTAAGTAAGAAAAATATTGGATTTAACCAACAATAATGTCGGTAAGAATGTTAGTGAATGCTAATGTTGGCCTCTTCGCTAACAAATATGCCGTTTTGAAAGATGTAATTAGAATTGGGAGGAGCATCATTGCAGTTTTACAAAGTTATTGTTTTTTTACGATCTGTCGTGTTTTCAGTTCTTCCAGAATAAAAGCAGTGGAATAAAATACTTTTATTAGATTATTCAGGTTCATAAGTTCACCATCTGAATCGCGGTAGTGCTAATTTTAAA
This sequence comes from Lophius piscatorius, assembly GCA_009660295.1. Lineage (NCBI taxonomy): Eukaryota > Metazoa > Chordata > Actinopteri > Lophiiformes > Lophiidae > Lophius > Lophius piscatorius. Next base: position 43,907 of record VRLP01004246.1, on the reverse strand, counting down.
CAGAATGTAGCTTTTTATAGACGGACTTCCTGCCACGGCTGACAGGAAGTAGGTCACGGCTGTGTCTTTTCATAAAATGTAAGAAATTATAAACATGTTTAGATTCATTTAAGGGATTAACGACGAAATCTGCTGACTAACATCCAAAATTCACCGTCAAAAAAAACAGACGAGTCATTTCTTAGACGTGATGATGTCATCAGAACGTGGCAGCATCGTCACCATGACGCAGTGACGGTTAAAATAAAAACATGGCGTCTGAGTGAACAGGAAGTGACTGTTTTCATTGTTTCCACGGCTGCTTTTCTCGTTCTGTCACAGGTTGTTTGTGTCTCACAAACAAATAAACACACACCACCACTCTGACATCACCGCTGGCTGACCTCCGTGTGACCCCCACCTCCACACGATCTTCACCCCTCCCCCTCCCCCTCCACCCCATTACCTCTCCGCGACACCATGGCTCTTTCTTCACGCTTAAAGCTGTGGGAGCAGAAGGGAGGTGCAGCGTTTCCTGCATGACGACGAATAAATAATCCCGCCTGCATGTTTGGAGATTATTGATTCATGGACGAGCGCGCTAACCCCGAGTCGTTACGGCTTTTAGTCATTTTAGCATGTTTAATATTTCAGCTTGAGCTTTTTAAAGTTCGTTAAAATTGCCAATTAATGAACTGCTAATCAAGTTTCTGTTTCAGCTTTAGTCAAAAAAAAAAAAAGCAATTTTCTCCCGTTTACTGTTAATGCTAAGCTAGGCTAGCCAAATCCTGCCTACACGTCATGTACGCATGACGTTTCAACATATCATGTATTATAAGTAAGCTGTTTTAAAACTTTATTAGCGGCTAATGTTGTGGCTAGTATAATGTTAGCTTTGGTTAGCCACTAAAGCTAACATTATACTAGCCACAATATACTCAGTGGACTGTAGCGGCAAAAATAAAAAGCAAAGACGCTCTTTAATTTATGATGACAATAAATAAACTCCAATCATTGGCTGTAACTTCCTGTTTACAGGTTTCATGCTAAGCTAACAACAAAATCTTGCATTCAAAGCACAAATATGAGGTTGTTTTTAAACAGATCATGAGTTTTGTTGGTTAGTTGGAGAAAATAATGTCGTGGCTCATACGATGTAAAGTTTGATGTTCTTTCATTTCTTTATGTGACAGAATTTATTTATTTTATTGAAATTATATATTTTTCTTAAAATCACAATTTGGGAAAATTCCTTAAATTTCTAGATGAAGGTCACAGGCTAGCTGTTTATGCCTGTTTACACTTTTCATGCTAACATAAGCTAACCAAACCTTAGTGGCTAACATTAGCTAATGTTTGCAACTAAAGCTAATTATCACGCCAGACTAAGCAGAGCGCTAGCTTTAGCAGCTAATCCTGCTACGTAAAGATGCGTCTTCATTTTTAAAGATCCATGCTTTATTAAACCGGAGTCGGGACTAGGTGAGCTGTAATCCGCCGTTTACAGTTTTCAAGGTTAGCTGCAAATGTTAGCCACCAAAGCTAACAGTTCCACCAGATCAAACAGGTGAAAACTGAACTGAAGATACTCTTAGACTTTTTATTAAAGCCTGACTTAAAGGGTCTAAATCCTGGTCCTGAACCCCCTGAAAGTCTGGATCCTGGTCCTTTTCCTCATGAATCATCTTCTCCTCTCTGACCTTTCTGGGTTTCCTCCTGGGTCAGCAGGTGACGACTGTCCGTCAAATGTCAGGCCTCAGGACGCCGCTCTGCTCGCCGTCCCTCTGAAGGACGCCACGGAAAAAACATCAGAGCGTCGTGAGAGAAAAGTTAGAAACAGGTGGAGATGATGAGACGCGAGAGACGTCGGTCTCCTCCTGACCTCTGACCTCTGAGGAGACCAACCACTGACGAGCAGAGGCGCTGTCGTTATCATCAAGACTCGACGTTCCATAAGTTCACCGAAAAAAATACATGTTACAAAATAACGACAAATTTACCAGAAGCAAACAACAACAAATCAACGTTTGGAAACTAAATCTGAAAAATTAGAACGTTTTTTGAGTTCTATGTTTTGAAAAAAGTTTTGGAAACAAAAATAGCAAAGATTAAAACAATATCCCAAAATGTGCAAAACTTTAAACAAACTAAAATCTAATTTACAAAATGTGGAAAACTTACAAATTGACAGTGTAAAAGAAATAAAATAAAAAAACGCAAAAATGAAGCTCATTTATAAAATGTGGGACATTTTTAAACAAAGACAAATGAATATTTCAGAAAAGAAAATACGAAAAATTTAAAACAAATTTTGCTATACAAAAAATTAACATTTAAAATAAAAACATTTAAAAAAACAAAATTAAAAAAGATAATAGAAAAACAGATTTTCTAAATTTGACGTAACCTTTGCTACAAATTGATAAATCAGAATTTGGAAAGACAAAATGTAAAATATACAAATTTACATTTTTTCAAAACAAATTTAAAGTGATACGAACAAATCTACAGCTTAACGTCAGACAGGAAGTGGTTGTTTCTGACCTTTTGTCTTTCAGTGTTCTTTAAATTTGGAAAGATTCACAAAAACTTCGATCGAAGTCTCGTTAGCGGAATGCTAACACCTGCACAATCTTTCTTCATCTGAAATGTGTTCCAGATTCAAATGTTGCTACTCTCTAATTGGTGGAAGGAAGACTGACATCATTCTTCCAATTAAGTCCCGCCCACTTCAAACTAGTCCAGAGGAATCCTTGTAAAAAAAGAGAAATAAACGGAAACTTTGGCTGAAAACTTTTTTGCTACGGTGAAACATATTTATTTATTTAGATATAAGATATAAAACATTGGCCTGTGGTGTGTGTGAACCTTTGAGGTGGCGTTTGCACGTGCATCCTGTCGTCCATGGAGTCGTGATTTCTTCTTCGGTGGTTTTAACTCTGCGTTCGTCCGTCGCTCCAACAGATCAAGGAGGAGAAAACGCCGGTGGCCACGCCCGTCTCCTCTCCGCCGCCGCTGTCGGCTCTGCCTGGCGGCTTCCTTAAACAGCTGGTCAGAGATTCGGAGAAGGAGACCAAAGAGAAGGAGCCGGAGGTCAAAGAGGAGAAAACAGTGAGTCATTAAAGGAGCAGTTCACCAAAACATTTTTCTTTGTCTACGACTCTTTCAACTTTCTCTGATGGCGGGGTCGCTAAACTTTTAAACTTATCAGGCACCAGTGAAGATTCTACTTCCTGCCTACTTCCTACCTCTTTGGTAGGATCTAACTTCTGAAGACCAGGAATCATCTAGACATCACAGTCTGGTCCCTCTCAGAGTCTCTCAGATCCTTTTTCCTGCAAAACCTTCTGCCTGATGTGTCTCCAGCGCCATGGTAACCAGATAACCAATGCTAACCACTTCCCTGTCAGTGGTTACAATGTTATGGCTGATTGGTGTAGGTTAGCATTGACCAACACAAGATGATAAAGGAGCAGCTACTGGGGTATCTTCTGAACGAGGAGAATCGGGATGGTGTCAGCGGATGGAAAACCAACGTTATCGTTACCAGCACCAGAACCAGGGCGCCAGATCCCACAGAACCTCCTCCGGGTTTAGGTTAAAGTTCAGAAAAAAAGGATCTAAAAAAATCTGTTTGGGATCTTCATGTGGAGACTGAGCTGAAACCATCTTTTTCTGAAATCCAGTAAGTTCATTTCTGGAACTCCTCCTTGAAGGTTCTGTTGGGTTTTTCTCTCCTGCAGCCGAGCAAACTGAGCAACAACCTGGTCCAGCAGTTCCTCCTCCTGGATCAGACCCCTCCGATCCTGGAGGCCGAGATGTCCCTCCGGGCCGAACAGCTGATCGACAGCAAACTGGAAAGCGGACAGGAAGTGACATCACCGCCACCGCCACAGGAAGTGATGTCGGAGAAGAGGGAACAGACTGAGAGGACAGAGGAGGTGGAGAAGGAGGAGAGGCAGGAGCCCGAGGGACGACAAGCAGATGCCAGAATCACCGAGGACAGGAGAGAGGTACTGATTACATCACCGAGTTTGACCTTTGACCTGGACTCAAGCCGTCACCGAATCCATCCTGTGTTTGACGCCTCCTTCCTCCTCAGGTGAGGGACGTTTGGTATGAAGCAGGAACCGTGTGGTTCCTCCACAAGGATGGCTTCAGCCGCGGTGAGTCGCTTCAACCGCCGTTGAACAGGGATCTAGGCCAGGACCCTTTTCATTCTGCGATATTGACTGTATATTTCTTAAAATATCACAGTAAATATTTCTACATGTTACTTTATATGCAGATGACAATGATATATATATATATATATATATATATATATATATATATATATATATATATATATATATGTTTATATATATGTTTATATATAAACATATATATAAATGTTTATATATAACATTTATATATGTTATATATAACATATATAACATATATATATACATATATATATATATATATATATATTTCAATCATTTTTATTTATTTTCATTATTCCAGCCACTCAGCTGAAACCAGACGAAGGAACGCCAGAACTCCCAGAAGGCCAAGTGAGAGTCCGACTAGAGAGCGACGGTTCTGTTCATGATGTCACCAAGTATGAGATCGAGAAGGTAACTCCGTTTATCTGAGTACCGATCCGTGGTTCTTGGCTCGGCGGTCTGACGCGTGTCCTTCGTCCTCAGTGTAACCCTGCAGACTTGGACCTGTGCGAGGACCTGAGCGACCTGCAGCGGGTCAATGAATGCGGCGTCCTGCACACGCTCATCAGTCGAGCTCAAGCCAACATGCCGCTGACGCAAGCCGGACCCAACCTGGTCAACTTCTGGCCTCCGCAACAGTCGCACAGCAAGGTGGGGTCATGATCCAGAGTCAGACCAGAAGTCCACCGACCCGAGTTCTATCGACTGCTTGGCCTTAAAAACTACTTTTTTCACACCTGTCCATTTATAGGAGACCAGGTTCTAGTTCTGTTTGTCAAACGGACGTTACTAATCCCGAATCATGTCCTGAATCGAGACGCGCTATTCCTGATTCAAGTTCAAATCAGAAAACCCAAGTCCAGGTTCAAGTCTTAAATCAACAAGTCCTGAGTGAAGTTACAAGTGAAACAAACATTAGTAAGTCACGATGTAAGACAAAAGACACGAGTCCTCGGTAAAAACTCAAGTCGGTAAGTTCTTAGTCTAAACTAGGTCCAGGTTCAAGTCCCCGTAAAAACAGGCTTGTCTCGAGTCAAGGCCAAAGTTCGCTCCGAAGTCACGATGCAAGTCCAAACAGATAGAACCTCTGTCCAAACTGAATACCTCAGGTCCCATGAGAACAAAGACAAGTCCTAAGTCAAGACTGAAGTGTCCCAGGTTCAGTCCTAAGTCTTAAACTTTCAGTTTAAGACTCTTAAATAAGACGTGTCCTCAAAAAGACCTGAAAAGCTTCTTTCTTCTTTTTCAGACCCCGAAGTCCCGGCGAGGGGAGTCGGCGTGGGACGCCCCTCCTGCTCTGGCTGCTCTGGTCAAGCGGGTTTACGTGTCCATGATCGGCACCAGGAGAGACCACAGCGTTTGCGCCGTGGGACGCAGCGGCACCGGCAAGACCACGGCGTGCCACGCCTTCACGCAGGCTCTCCTCAAACAAGCCGGGACCACCGGAGAGAAGATGAGCGGTGAGTACGGCGGAAACCCGGTCGAATACAAGTCCAGAATCTAGACTGGTCATCCGTGTCTTCTGTCCCCAGTGGAGCGCGTTCACGCCATGTTCACCGTCCTCAAGTCCTTCGGCTGCGTTAGCTCGCAGCACAGCGACTCTTCATCGCGATTCGCCGCGGTCTTCTCTCTGGACTTCAACCACGCCGGACAGGCGGCGGCCGGACAGCTGCAGGTACAGAACACTGACATCATCACCTCAAACACACCGATGAAGATACTCACGTCTTCTTCTCCTCTCCTTCTCCATCAGACCATGATGTTGGACAAATGGAAAGTTTGTCAGCCGACGCCTGGAGAAAGTAACTTCCTGGTCTTCTCTCAAATGCTGGCAGGCCTCAGCACAGAAATGAGGTAATCTCTACTGGTGGGGAGTAACTAAGTACATTTACTCAAGACCTGGACCCAAAGGTTAGAAACAGGAAACGCACGCGGGTTCTGAAGATCCAAAGTCATAACAGGAAGTATCTACTCACCTTCATGAAGATGGTACGTCTGAAAGTCTGAATGAACTTTTGTTTTTTGGGTCCAAACTGTTGTGATTTTCTCCATTAGGACAGAACTTCAGCTGCATCAGTTTCCTGAGTCCAACTCCTTTGGTATCGTCCCCCCGACCAAGGTACACCACCCATCATGTGTGGGTACACCACCCACACATCCACCCAAAGTTTGTAGGTAGAATACGCCCTACTATGGTAGAGTACCTCCCACTATGGTAGAGTACCTCCCAGTATGGTAGAGTACCTCCCACTATGGTAGAATACATCCCACTATGGTAGAGTACATCCCACTATGGTAGAATACATCCTACTATGGTAGAGTACATCCTACTAGGGTAGATAACCTCCCACTATGGTAGAGTACCTCCCACTATGGTAGAGTACATCCTACTATGGTAGAGAACCTCCCACTATGGTAGAGAACCTCCCACTAAGGTAAAGCAGCTTTATTCTTTGACCTCTCAGAGCACCATGCTGTTGACTCCATTGCTGATATAAAAGTTCTGATGGTTTCTGAAGAGTTGATATCAGGCATTGATGACCGCGGTGAAATCTCTAAGCGGTGTTTTTTAATGACTTCCTGTCTGTCCGCTCGTAGGTGGAAGAGAAACAGCGAGCGTCCCTCACCTTCACCAAGCTGCTGACCGCCATGGAAACGCTGGGCTTCTCCGCCGGCGAGCAGAAGGCCATTTGGCACGTTCTGGCTGGTATTTACCATCTAGGGGCTGCAGGAGCCTGCAGAGGTAACCACCACATCTTCATCACCATCATCATCCTCAGTCATATATTACCCTCCAGACACACGTGTGTTCTGAAAACCCTCGTTTACACGGACAGGAAGTAACTATCTACGTAAATGTACTGCACGTCTTCCTCGCAGTGGGCCGGAGACAGTTTGTGAGCTTTGAGAGCGCTCAGACGGCGAGCAGCGTCCTCGGCTGTGAAGGGGACGAGCTCCACACCGCGGTCTTCAAGCATCACCTCCGTCAGCTGCTGCAGAGAGCCACCGGGGGCAGCAGAGAGAGGAACGCCAGCAACCAGTCAGAGGAAGGTGCGACGCCATCGCCAGGATTTTTGAATTTTACATATTTTGTTTGACTTTTTTGGCCCTTTTTGTCAATTTACAACTTAACATTCTCATCGCTTCTATGCTAAGCTAAAGATATTTAGCTCTTATAACTATATTTAGCATCTATGCAACCTGAGACGTGTAGCGGGTAGCATGTAAGCGCTGAGGTTTGCTCAGATCAAAAGTACTCCAGCTCATTTAGCCAAGTTCATAGAACTTCCTGAGACGCCATGCTGGCTAACGACTTTAGCTTAGCAACCGCTAAGGGACCTCCTTACACGGGACCGCTGCATAGAAGAGGGTCCGACCACCTTTAGACATAAAAGTCTGATTCTCAGTTCTTGTTTTCGGCTGAAAAAACACTAATCAAACTTAGTTATGAATATTATATTGATTTAAAAGAATTACCCCTAATTTCACGGACGGAACCTTTAATCTGAGTTGAGTGACGGATCGCCATGACACTGGGTCGGGTCGTGGTTCTGGGAGTGGATCCGGGTAGTGAGATGGAGGCGAATCCATGAGTTGTTTTCTTTCTGCACTCTTTGAACTTAAAAAAGTTCCAGACAGATTCGCAGAGAACTTTAACATCAGATCGGCATCAGTGACCAGAACTTTGGGAAGAATCCACAGAACAGAACAGGTAACGCTGACCCATCTGAAACTATACGACAGAAGTTCTGCATGGACCCAAGTTCTTGTTGTATGAACTCGTGGTGAAACGAAGGAACCTTTTTTTCGTTTTTCTCCAAACGCTCTTATTGTGAAGGGACTTCCTCTGAAAACCAACAGACTTTCTCCAAAATAACTCGTACAATCCTGTCCTCCCGTCTCTATAACTCCACCTTCTCCTGATGATGTAGTTATTACTAGGTCATTATTACCAGGTGATCATGGCCGGTGTTTGACGTCCCTCGGAGGAGGAGACCACCTGAGACCCTCTCTGCTTGTGATGTGTTCAGGTCCCAGGTTGACGGCTGCTCAGTGTGTCGATGGAATGGCTGCTGGACTCTACGAGGAACTCTTCACCGCCGTCGTGTCGCTGATAAACAGGTATGAACTCGAAAGAAGTTTTCTCTAGAGACGCTAACGTGTTTCAGCGACAGGCTTTATTTGGTCACGGTGGAGGTGACGCCGTATGGAGAGGCAAATTCCAAATTTTGTTGGGGAGTCAACTTGTTCATGTCAGCATTCCTTTCCACTGAAAGAAATACGTGGTTGATACTAGAATCAGAATCCTGGCATCTTTCTTCTTTTGTGGTTTCTGGGAAATTTGTGAGATTTATTGCTTTGAATGTAAAATAATCTTGTGGAACGTCTTTTAGTTCAGACCGAAAATATATTCAACATTGACAAAGTGTGAGTAGTCTGTTACTGTGTGTGAGTAATCTGGTACTATGTGTGTGAGTAATCTGGTACTATGTGTGAGTAATCTGGTACTGTGTGTGAGTAATCTGGTACTATGTGTGAGTAATCTGGTACTATGTGTGAATAATCTGATACTGTGTGTGAGTAATCTGGTACTGTGTGTGAGTAATCTGGTACTATGTGTGTGAGTAATCTGGTACTATGTGTGAGTAATCTGGTACTATGTGTGGGTAATCTGGTACTATGTGTGAGTAATCTGGTACTATGTGTGAGTAATCTGATACTATGTGTGAGTAATCTGGTACTATGTGTGAGTAATCTGGTACTATGTGTGAGTAGTCTGGTACTGTGTGTGAGTAATCTGGTACTATGTGTGAGTAATCTGGTACTATGTGTGAGTAGTCTGGTACTGTGTGTGAGTAATCTGGTACTATGTGTGAGTAATCTGATACTATGTGTGATTAGTCTGATACTATGTGTGAGTAGTTTGTTACTATGTGTGAGTAATCTGATACTATGTGTGAGTAATCTGTTACTATGTGTGAGTAATCTGATACTGTGTGTGAGTAATCTGGTACTGTGTGTGAGTAATCTGGTACTATGTGTGTGAGTAATCTGGTACTATGTGTGAGTAATCTGGTACTATGTGTGAGTAATCTGATACTATGTGTGAGTAATCTGATACTGTGCGTGAGTAATCTGATACTATGTGTGTGTTTTCAGGTACTATGTGTGAGTAATCTGGTACTGTGTGTGAGTAATCTGGTACTGTGTGTGAGTAATCTGGTACTGTGTATGAGTAATCTGATACTATGTGTGAGTAATCTGATACTGTGTGTGAGTAATCTGATACTATGTGTGAGTAATCTGATACTGTGTGTGAGTAATCTGATACTATATGTGTGTTTTCAGGGCTCTCAGCAGTCAGCAGCTGACGTTGGCGTCGGTGATGGTTCTGGACACTCCGGGCCTCAGGAGCCCCAGACACTCGGCGGAGGAGCGAGGAGCCAGCTGGTCAGAGTTCTGCCACAACTACCTGCAGGAGAGGCTGCTGGAGCACCAGCACACACACACCTTCACACAGTCCCTGGAGAGATACGCCCAGGTAGAGGCCCCGCCCACAGGTCCACACCTGACAGGTGCTGCGACGTCACGAGGTCCAGCTCCGGGTGAACAGGGCCAGTAGATATGGGATGGGTTTGGGTTGATGGTTCCACCCGTCTGTTGCAGGAGGGGATTCCTGTGGATCTGGAGAAACCAGAGTCCAGTCCAGCCGAGGTGGTCTCCGCCATCGACCAGCCGCCGCCGCAGGTCAACATCCCATAATCACTATAAACTGGACCCCATGTCTTAAAGGGCGGCTCCACCCATTCCAGAATTTAAACGGACTGTCGCTACTGTAGAATACAGTTCTGACAAAAAGTTCTGATTCTTGAAGAACTTTATGCCGGACTAACCCTTTGATGTGTGTCTCAGGTCCGGGCGGCGGAGGGAGACCCCAGAGGTCTGCTATGGGTTCTGGATGAGGAGATGGTGACGCCGGGCTCCAGCGAGAACGGCGTCCTGGACAGAGTCTGCCAGTACTACAGCAGCACCGGTACCAAAACACACCCAGACCCAGAACCTCCACGTCTAGAACCTCAATCTGGGTCTCTGAGAAAACGTATGTGTGTGTGTGTGTGTGTGTGTGTGTGTGTGTGTGTGTGTGTGTGTGTGCAGTGCGTCAGTGTGAGCAGCCGCTGCAGTGTGAGCTGAACCACATGATGGGTCGTGACCCGGTCCGCTATGACATGACCGGATGGTTCGGTCTGATCCAGAACAACCTGTCGTCTCTGAACGCCGTCTGTCTGCTGCAGAACTCCAGCATGTGAGCCCGTCCGCACACAGCAGCAAACACGCGGGTCGGCGCCGCTCAGCGGGCTGACCCGTAGAATTCTGGTCAGAATCTCTGGGCTTTAAGTTTAAAACGAATTTTTGGTTCTGGCTCTCAGGATCAGTTATTTGGAGGACTCAGTTTGTTTATGCTTGTTTGTTTGTACGGTTTACCTGTAAACAACAATAGACTGTAAATATTTACTGATTTTACAAACAAACACACGGAGCTCAATCTTAATCTGACCTTTGACCTTTGACCTTTGACCCGTTTTACAAACGTCACACCTCCTTTGAACCTCCGGTAATCTGATTACTGCTGGTCGGCCCCTCGTCTTCCTCAGAGCGGCGGTGAAGGCCGTGTTCGCCCCCAGGATCTCGCTGCCCCCCCTGTGTCGGGGTCTGGGGGGTCTGGAGGGCAGCAGCCAGCGCTCGCTGCAGAGGAACGGCGTCATCAGGAAGACCTTCAGCGGCGGGATGGCGGCCGCGCGCCGACACTCCCACTGCATCGCCGTCAAACTGCAGGCGGTAAGTTTCCCACAATCCTTCGCTTCCCTCTCTGGGAACTTTTCCCACAGAACCGCCGATTGGACTCAGCCTCTATTCTGTCGCCGCCCTGCAGGACGCTCTGGTGAACCTGGTCCGCCGGGCCCGGCCCGTCTTCCTGCAGTGCGTCCAGTCAAAGAGCGACGGCGGGAGTTTCGACGTTCCGGCGCTGAGAGTCCAGCTTCATTCCACGCAGATCCTGTCGGCGCTGCAGCTCCACCGGACCGGTCAGCACATTCCCTGCTGGACCGGAACCCAGCGGGAAAATTCTGTTTTACATTTCCGACACAGGAAGAATTCACTTCCTGCAGTTTTTAGTTTGTTTTAGCATATTTATTACTTTATAAACGAATACTTTCACTCTAAACTCTATAAAATGTAGAAATACATCAAAAATACTTCAACTAGAAAAATCTGCATTTTTTCTCTTTTGTTTTTGTTTACGATACAAAACAAACGTTTGCATTAATTAACCCTTTAATGTCCCGGAAAAAAAACATTTCAAAATGTATTTCCACATATTTACTGATGAAATCTCTTTTTTTAGAAATGTATTTATATTATATAATATATTTTATATATAATATAAAATATAATCATAATTTTAAGACGTAATAAAACTCTAATGTCATAAAATGATTCTACTTTCTGTCCAGCCTCGGTTCACGCCTCCTCATCAGCGGCCCCTCTAACATGCGGTGTCCCCCAGGGCCCCGTCCTCGGCCCCTTAGCCTTTAGCATAAACGTGCTGCTAATGTATCCCATCATAAACAGTTTCAATTCAATTCATCAGAAATAGTGAATCATAAAGAGATCAAACAAACATCAAAGGGTTTAAAACATCAAACAGTTCTAACGCTGAAATATCGAGTCCCGTAATGTAAACAAACAATCTGAGGTAAACAAATATTATAAAACATAACTGGAACTAAAATGAGTAGAATAATACTTTTTAAATTTTGTTTTATTATTATTCGTAAATTTGATTATTTAACGGAATTATAAATATTATGTTGTGAAATCGCAAAAATTCAAATTGGGAAATAAAAGTTTTTAAGGTAAGAAAAAAGCAGCTTTGATGTTTTATTTAGATCAGAAAACCCGTTTCGATGGAAATGATTTCGCGCTTCAGAACTTTCCCGCGGCGCCGTAGATTCTACAGACATCAATAAAGCTTTCTGAGATGTTTTTACAGCGGTCCGAGTCTAACGCTGTAAAAACCGCCACTTCCTGTTTCTCAGGTTTTCCGGAGCACATGACTCTGAGCGACTTCAGGTGTCACTTCCAGGCGCTGGCTCCTCCCATCATGAAGCGATACGCCTCCATGTTCATCAGCCACGACGAGAGGAAGGTGAGGCGGCGGGTCGCGGCGGGTCACGCAGACGTTCTGATTAAATACCTTCACTTCCTGTCTCTGTGTCTCAGGCGGTGGAGGAGCTGCTGGAGGAGTTGGACCTGGACAGGAGGAGCATCGTCGTCGGCGCCGGCAGGGTGAGAACTCCCCCGATCCCTCAGCGGGACACGAGTCCAGCTGAGGCGACGAGTCACGGATCTTCTTCCTGTTGTGTCTCAGGTGTTCATGAAGCGAGGCGTCCTGCGTTACCTGGAGCAGCAGAGGGACCAGCAGGTCACCGGCTGGCTGGTCCACCTGCAGGCCGCCTGCTTGGGTCACCTGGCCCGTCAGAAGTACCGCAAACTCAAGGTGAGTTCTTCTTCTCTCCCAAAGAGGAATCCCTCCTCTGCTCATCTTCTTCTAGGTTCTGGTAACTCTTTCTGTTAAGACCGGGTCCATAATGGATTCTGCCGGTCCGTTATAACTTCAGGTCTTACGGTGTTTGCTGCAGGTTCTAGAGGGGAGGAGTCTGAAGTGACTAAGTTCTGGATGTCTAACTGTTATTGGCTGGACTGAGTTCTTCTTCCTCTCCACAGCAGAGCAGTGATGTAGTTTCTCCACAGTAGAGCAGTGATGTAGTTTCTCCACAGTGGAGCAGTGATGTAGTTTCTCCACAGTAGAGCAGTGATGTAGTTTCTCCACAGTGGAGCAGTGATGTAGTTTCTCCACAGCAGAGCAGTGATATAGTTTCTCCACAGTAGAGCAGTGATGTAGTTTCTCCACAGTGGAGCAGTGATGTAGTTTCTCCACAGTAGAGCGGTGATGTAGTTTCTCCACAGCAGAGCAGTGATTTAGTTTCTCCACAGGAGAGCGGTGATGTAGTTTCTCCACAGCGGAGCAGTGATGTAGTTTCTCCACAGTAGAGCGGTGATGTAGTTTCTCCACAGCGGAGCGGTGATGTAGTTTCTCCACAGTAGAGCGGTGATGTAGTTTCTCCACAGCGGAGCGGTGATGTAGTTTCTCCACAGTAGAGCAGTGATGTAGTTTCTCCACAGTAGAGCAGTGATGTAGTTTCTCCACAGTAGAGCGGTGATGTAGTTTTACGTCTCGGGTTCCTCTGTCTGCGTCTGCAGGTGCAGCAGATGGCGGTCCGGTGTCTGCAGATGAACATTCGGGCTCTGAGGGTCGCCGCCAAGTGGAGCTGGTGGAAACTTTTCTGCAGACTGCGTCCCCTGCTGGACGTTAACATGGACAATGAAAGGCTCCGGGCTAAAGAGGTGCAGTGTTAGCGCTTAGCTTAGCATAAATACTAGATATAAGCATAGGGTAAAGTTAGCCTGGCTTCTTTAGAAGGTCAAAAATGTCCTGTCTGAACCTGACTGATCAGCAGGTGAGGCCGAGTAATCCAACATGTGGGTCACGCCTCCAAACTTCGTCCAGGTGCTTCTCCTCTCAGACAGAGAGAGAGAGGAAAAGAAAAGAAAGTAATAAGGTCTAGAGTTTAACTTTATTTAAACAAATACAGATTTACCCTCCAAACGGAGCCATTTTAATGTTAGCATTAGCAAAGCAGAATACAGGTTAGCCAACTTACATTATGTTAACTGACATTAGCTAATATTAGCTATTAGAGCTTAAAGAAGCTAATGCTAGCTAAAACTGCTAAAATTTCTAATTATTTTCGTTGTCTATTTTTGATTTGAATATTTTCCAAATTTATGTGTATATATATATATATATATTTTATATATATATATATTTATATTTATCTACAACTGCTTATCTTATGCAGGGTCACATGGGGGGTGGAGCCTATCCCAGCAGACATTAGCCTCTTTTACAAACCTTTATTCCCTCCCTCCATTCTGTATAAAAACTGTTTAGGTTTGATGCGGAGCCTGACAATCGTCTCGTCTTCTCCTCAGGATGAGATTTCTGCTCTGAGGCGACGTCTGGAGAAATCCGAGAAGGAGAGGAACGAGCTGAGGCAGACGGCCGACGGTCTGGAGACCAAGGTTTGTGTGGTGACATCCACCCACAGGGAGGTGGAGCACCAGCATGATTGACAGGACCAGAAAGATCGGGGACTATGTCCTCCAGTAGTTGGTTCCCTCTGACGTTCATAAGCTCTTTTCTGCTGGCATAACTAATGCTAGCTCATTGCATCTATCAAGGCTAAAGTTAGCCATATTCAGCTATCATAGCTAACATTCGGCAATTTCAGTTTAAAAGTGCTGATGTTAGTAGATATCGGTTAGCCAATTCCTGTCAATGTCATATCACAGCTATCACAGCTAACTTTAGCTAATTAGGAAACTCATAGATAATGTTAGCTCAGTTCATCTAGGATAGTTCACATTTGCTAATGCTAGTTATATCATAGCTGAAGTTGCCTAAAAAGAAATATTGTAGCGACTTTTATAGATAACTTTAGCAAATTTCAGCTAACATAGCTAATGGTAGCTCATCACAACTGTATTAACTAATGTTTGCTCATTTCAGCCCTCATAGCTAACGTTAGCTGATTTCAGATTGGATAGTTAAAGTTTTATAATTTACGCTATCATAAGTGAAGTTAACAAATTTTAGCTATCATAGCTAACGTTAGCTGATTGTAGCCAGGATCAATGAAGTTAGCTAAAAAACATTGTGTTTATCGTGACGAGATTGACTGAAATGTTTATAACGACCTGATGACTCAGAAAAGACAAAGTTTCAAAACTCAAATATTTGACACGAGGCAGTGACGACATTTACGCGACCGTTTGTTTGTCCAGGTTACGGCGGTGACGTCTGAGCTCAGCGACGAGCGTTTCCGCGGCGATGCCGTGGGTCAGGTTCTGGACGTGGAGCGAGCAGAGAGACTCCGACTCACCCGGGAGAACAAGGACCTGCAGGTAAATTGACTCAGGGGTGGAGAAAGTAACGTTTTACTCAATAATACTTTTCTATTATTCGAACGGTTCTTTCTCCAGACGCGACTGGACCAGTGGAAAGTCACCGTGGGAATGCTGGAGAAGCAACTGGAGGAGGAGAAACAGAAGGTCCAGACCGCTGAGGGTCAAAGGACACCGGCCACAGGTAAACACCAGCGGCAATCATGATAAGGTGCGTAGGAGGTGCCCTCTAGTGGGCGGGACCAATTCTTACAACTGGCCTACGTTAGAGTTGGACCCAATCAAGTTAATTGATTTTTGTAAATATTCACTTATTCTGTATTTTAAGGAACAAACAATTTAGAGAAAAAGTTGGGACATGTCCAGAATACCCAGAACCAGAACAGAAGGTATCAGGTGAAGGCGTCGGGCCAGCCAGCATCTATGGTGGTATGGGGGTCGGTTCTAGTCCCCATGGGTAACTGTTGAACATTCTGGTTCATGTTCTGGTTCTGGTTGAACATTCTGGTTCAACAGTCACCTCAAAGGTTAGTTTGGTACCAGAAGGTAATCGGGTGAAACGTTTGTTTGAAGGGTCACCCCTAACAAACGTGACTTTTCAGTTGAAGCTCGTTGTTGATGTCCCTGATGGTTGGAAGGGAGTCTCCAACTGTCCTCCGAGACATTGGGGTACCCAAACCCCAATACTCTTGACTGCCGCTCTGTGGAGTGTGGTGAGGATGGTGGAGGGACAGGAACCTTGTCAGTTTGTGGGAGATAAAGGTTTGGGTTTCAAACTGAGGATCTAGTGTTGAGGGACCGGTTGAGGGTCACCATGGTGTTATCTCTACAGAGAAGCTTTGGATGGTCTGGGGCGGGTGGTCTACAAGAGTTCTCCTTAAATCAACTAATGGTCTCTCTTGTCCATTGAAGAGAGAGGTTGTTGGTTCCCCACCAGTCCGTTCGCTGTCCTACCGCCTTTCTGTCCGCTGACTCGTTAAGACTAAGACAGCCGGGTCGTTAGCATACTTGATGATGTGGTTGGACAAGAAGTTCCTGATCCGGGTTTTCAAACCCACTGGCTCAACTTCCCTCTGAGGTTCTGAGGGTTGATGGTATTGAACCCTGAGCTGAAGTCCATGAAAAGGTGCGGGTGGTCCAGGCGCAGGTTGGTGGTAATGGCTGTTTAAGACGATACCTAGGGTCTTGTGGGGGATGGTCGTCACTGAGAGCCTCTTTGGCACAAGATGGCGGTGGTCTGCAGGCACGTTAAACAGTAGATCTTTTCGATGTAGCATCCGCAAGGTGGTCTGCAGATCCATTGAGCGCTAGAACATCTCTGGACCCTCATGTCCTCTGTGGTCAGACACAGGACCGGGTCATCTGGTGGAGGTGAGATCCAGGGCCTTGAACCGAGCCTTGAAGCCTCCGGAGGATCTGTTGTAGAAGTTGTGGAAATCATGTCAGAGATGATGTCACTACGCCGTCGTGACATCATCTCTGACATCCAGGACAGGAAGGTCTCCAGGTGACCTCACCTGACCATCACCTCCATCTGTCCCCACACAGACGGCGAGCTGGCCATGCAGCTGGAGTGCTGCCAGACGGAGGTGGAGTTCCTCCGCAGACGCCTCAAGCAGACGGAGGAGAAACTGGAGACGGAGAGACAGAGCCGACAGCAGCTGGATACCAAGGTGAGAGGGGACGGCGTGACGGGCGGCGCCGGGGACGGATTTAGTCCCTGACCACTAACCGTGTGTGTATCTGTGTGTGTGTGTGTGTGTGTGTGTGTGTGTGTGTGTGTGTGTGTGTGTGTGTGTGTGTGCAGGTGGCCACACTGCAGACCCAACTGGAGCAGTCCAGGCGGAGTATGACGGACCTGAAACGCCACTGTCGCCGTGTCACCTCTGACCTCCAGGACGCCCGGGTCCTCACAGACAGCCTGCAGGGCCGCATACACGATCTGGACCGCAAACAGAGGAGGTCTGGTTCCGCCTGGTCCTCATCCTGTTGTTGTGTGTGTTGGAGGAAGGTGGAGCGATCAGGGGAGAAGGGGCGGAGCCAAACCTTATAGTCAGTCAGTGGGATAGAGGAGTAATAGTTTAGTTAAAATAATAATAAAATGCCTTCAATATTTAGTATTTCTATATTTTATAATAATAGTCCAGGGTCACACAGTGAAACAGTCCAGATTTATTATTTTTCTCCTCAGTATTTTCTCCTGCTATTAAAACATTAATGTAATAAAGTGTCTATTTTACTATTTTATCTCTCTCTCCCTCTCTCTCTCTTCCTTTCTCTCATCTCTCTCTCTCACTCTCTCTCCCTCCCTCTCTCTCCCTCCCTCCCCCCCTCCCTCCCTCCCTCCCTCCCTCCCTCTCTCTCCCTCCCTCTCTCTCCCTCCCTCTCCCTCTCTCTCTCTCTCTCAGGTTTGATGGCGAGCTGACTCAGGCCCTAGAAGGAGTCGACAGCGAACGAGAGCAGAAGGAGAAATCTTGTCAGGAAAACGCTGCTCTGGGAGTTGAGATCTATACGCTACGCCACAACCTCCAGGTCCGACTGTGTTCCGACCCGACTCTATCCAGAACCATAGATAACAGAACTCGTAGTAGTACATCCCCCAGAACTGATCCGGACCAGCAACCATCAGGGCCGTTCTGATCAGCAGACCCGGATCTTTTATCATCACTCTGAATAAAGTCATGATGATTATGAGGAAGAAGTCGGGAACCTGCTTCCTGTTTAACCTGCGTGGGCTGCAGGAAGTGGGCGTGGCTTAACCCCCTCATTGTTCTTGTTTGCAGGAGAGCCAGTCTGAGGTGGGCCGGCTGCAAAAGCAGAAGGAGGAGCTGTGCGCTCAGATCCGTGACCTCAGCCTGCCCGTCGACCTCGCCTCCGATTCCTTACCTGACCTCAAGAAGCAGCTCCGCCTCCTGGAGAGTCAGGCTGACGAGAGAGCGCAGGAAGTCACGACGCTCGCCGCCAAAATACAGCAGCAGCAGCAGGTGCGTCCGAATCCCAGACCCGGTGATGATGTTCCACCTTTTCCCCTCGTCCGTCTCACCCGAACTCCGTCTCTGGCAGATCCACATGCGCTTTGAGATGGAGATGGAGAGGATGAAGCAGATCCATCAGAAGGAGCTGGAGGACAAAGATGAGGAGCTGGAGGACGTTCACAAGTCCTCCCAGAGACGGGTGGGAAAAATCTTCACATTTACTCAACCACTTTTTACCTTTAAAGGTTGTGGAGATGAAGTTTAAAAGAAGCGATGACCTAATGTGAACATAAAGTAGCTTTCATTTACAAAGAAGAGAAACATGAAAACCTGACTTGTGAAACCATTGCGTGATAAACTAGTGGGTCCAGACGGAAAACTTTTAAAGCAGTGAAATGGACTTCCTGTCCTCATTCCTCCCCGAGCAATGAGTGTTTGTCCGTTAGCTTACCAATTAGCATCGCACAAATATTTACTACATTTTGATTTAAGGAATATGAATGTGGATGAAAAGATTTTTAGGCCGTTTTCCATCTCCTTTCCTAAGACTTCAGGAAAAACGTTCTCGATATGAAAATGAGCATTTAGCCCATTAAAGGTGCGATTCTGGTGTCCAGTTTAAGATTTTAACCTCCTTCCTAAGTTAAAGTTAATTTGGTTCAGTATTCTTTTGCATAAAGAAGCAAAAACATCACAAAAAAAAGATAATATAAAACTCATTGAAGCCACTGTGTTGCATAACGAGTTCTTTTACTAATACTGTCATTCGTTGTGCACATTTTTTAAAAACCTGAGCCAGACACATCTATCACTTTTATTCTAACTGTTTTACAGCTTAACCAACAAACTGGTTGATTTATTCAGTGGAGGATCGGAGGCCTCTGTTATAAACTGTGTTTGTGATCGAATGTTTTTAACGTCCATCGTTATGAACCCTTCTGCCGGCTGAGTTTCCTGTCCAGAACAATAAAGGTGTGTTGAGGCGGCTGTTCATTGTTTCTGTTGTTGTGCAGCTCAGACAGCTGGAGATGCAGTTGGAGCAGGAGTATGAGGAGAAGCAGATGGTGATTCATGAGAAGAATGACTTGGAGGGACTCATCGCAACTTTGTGTGAGCAGGTAAACACACACACACACACTCACACGCACACACACACACACACACACACTCACACATACATACCTGTCTTTATATCCCCATGAGGACCCTACCTCAATTCTTATCCTGAAGTTGGGTACTCCAAGAGAACCCGGCCCGCTGGACCCTGATTCACCTCAGTGAAGGAAAAGCTGGATCAGGAATTGTTGGGCCCGGATTATCTGGTAGTGTGAGTCGTTTAGGAATCTGCTCATGGACAACTGGGAGCAACGAGGTGATTCAAAGCATGGAGCTGTGCCCAGATAATTAGAAGGAATTTGATTGGTGGACGATCTTTTTATTGCTTGGTGATTTAGAAAAAGCTCAAAAATAAGTGGATTAAAACCCAGTCCGGGTGGTAATGTACTTTCTATTGGTGCGATCCAGACTTCCGTCTAAAGTCTGCAGTTTGTCTAAAATGCTGCTGCTCGGCTTTTTCACACACAGACTTTTGAACATTTTGTTGGATTTGCTTATAAACTTGAAATGGGTCGGTACCACCTTCTATCTCTGACCTCTGACCTCTTATAAATTCAAACCCCCTCGAGGTCTGCTGACCAGATGTCTCGGGTCATTCCTAAGAAAGAGCTGAAGTCCAGAGGTGGCTGAGCTTCCTCTGCTCCAGCCACCAAACTGTGGAATGAGTCCCCCTCCATGTTAGGGCTGCCCCCACACTGCCTGTTTTTAAAACTCTTCTTTATTCCTTGGCTTTAACCCACCCAACAAACCCACTTTGTGTCTTTGTTTGATTGTTTGTTTGTGAGCAAGATAACAGAAAAACTACAGGACGGATTTGCATGAAATCTAATTTTTGCGACGTTACGTGTCAGCGTTTAAATAAAATAAAATAAATTAAGTTAAATAAATTAACCACAAAAAGCACTCAGACAAACCTCCGCCAGGGCCCAACAGAACCCCCGGCTACAGAAAACTTCCTGCAGATGTCTCCATTAATGTCTGAGTTACTGCAAGCCTCTAAAATCTACCGACAACTCCAAACAAACTCTCTGAGTATCTCTCAAATACTCAGTAGCCGCTCTTCTCCTGCGCCTTCCAGCATCTCTACCCAGCCCACTGAGCCCCCAACTCCACCCCCTAAGAAACATCAGAGGAATCCAAGGATCAAATAAATAACGCATAGAACAAATAACGCACAGAAGTGAAAACACGACCTCCTTGGCGCAGGCAATAATAAGCCGTATGGAGTTATGATGTCACAATGCTGCTACTTCTGCCTTTGTGCCTTTGGTTCTTACGATGATGGTGGCTCAGTGGGCTGAACAGAGATGCTGAAGTGGAAGGCGCAGGAGACTAAAGAGAATCTGAGAGAAACTCAGAGAGTTTGTTGGAGTCGTCGTTAGATTTAGAGGCTGACAGTAACTCAGACATTAATGGAAGCACAACAGGAATACTCATAAAATTACTCTTTAGATGCAGAAGCATTTGCATGCGTGTGAAGTTTGTTCCTCCAGTGTGAGGCCAGCTTCATCACGTTCCTTTATGGTTTTATGGTGGTAGCTGCTGTCAGGCTAATGAACGCATCATCGCTGTAACCGGTGCCAGGGGCGCAGCATATGCTGCTGAAGGTGGCGGCTAATCGAGCGCTCTGTCTCTGTCACTGGTGGAGGGGTAATGAGGGTCCTGGACCTGGTCCCAGTCCGAGTTGGCACCCAGCTCCAGTTGAAGGGTTTATAATGAAGGAAATGGTTGGTGTATCTAGATTAGAGGACATCCGTCTCACTTAAGGGAAGATTAAGGGAGTCTCATCCTGCAGGTGGGGCACCGAGACTTCGACGTGGAGAAGAAACTGAGGAGGGACCTGAAGAGGACCCACGCCCTGCTGGCCGACGCCCAACTGCTCCTCTCCACTGTGGACAACCCGGGACAGAACCTGCCCAATGGCAGCAGAGACCAGATTGAGCGTTTGCACTGTCAGGTACGCTGACCGGTAGCTCCGCCCACTCTCCTCCTCGCTGTCACCTGATTGGCTAAGCGCTCTCTCTCTCTCTTTCTGTCACTCATCAGCTGGAGGAGAGCGAGGCAAGGCGTCTGGAGGCTGAGAGCGTTCAGACGACTCTGACCCAGGAGCTGGAGAACGTTCAGATCGAGCTGGAAAACTTTTGCAAACAGAAGAGCATGGTGAGTGAAACAGAACCAACGGGTTCTAGCAGACCAAAGAGTGTTAGATGGTATCTTGGTGAGGAAGACGAGGCGAGTGTCGATTAACAACAGTAAGGTGTTATGGTAACGTCAGCTAAGACGGTAAAAGAAACAACTGTACCGATACCACTTTCTCTCAGACCGAGTATTTTATACTTACATTTGAGTAGTCGCCAATACTTATACTGATACTAACACCAATACTGATACTTACACCAATACTGATACTAACACCAATACTGATACTAACACCAATACTGATACTTACACCAATACTGATACTAACACCAATACTGATACTAACACCAATACTGATACTTACACCAATACTGATTGAAGCGTTCGGTCCAAACCCGCCCTGAGATTAAACATCTGATGAGTTTTTAGTGCTTTAAGAATAAAGCCGACCTCTGACCTCTAGTGCGGACTGGTGGCTGAATAAGGGAAAGACCGGTATGATTGTCTCTGGCAGTAGACGCAGATTTTTTTTTATATGAAAACAACCTTCATCCTGCTCCAGGCGGACGAGCAGCTGGCCATGCTGCAGCACGAGAAGGTGGACCTGCTGAAGCGGGTCGAGGAGGATCAGGAGGACCTGAATGAACTGATGAAAAAACACAAAGCCCTCATCGCTCAGGTACTGCTTCGGATTCATCTCCACGCCCTCCCTTAATCCCCCCATTCATCAACACTCTCCCGCTCTCCCTCCGCTCTAGTCCTCCAGTGACATCGCTCAGATCAGAGAGCTTCAGGCCGAGCTGGAGGAGGTGAAGAAGCAGAGACACTCCCAACAGGAGGAGGTAACCTCTCTCAGAATATATAAGCGGCGCCGACAGGTTTACGAAGCGGACATGATGTTGATTTATGGATTGTCCCACCTCCGCGTCTCAGGTCTCATTAATCAAGCTATCCCCTCTCCATCCCGCAGCTCCAGCAGGCCGTGTCCAGGCTGCAGTTCCTGGAGTCGTCCACTGTGGGGCGCAGCATCGTCAGTAAACAGGAGGCGCGGGTGTGTGACCTGGAAAACAAACTGGAGTTCCAGAGAGGGCAGGTCAAGAGGTTCGAGGTAAGAAGGCCGCGTGTCGACACGGAACATCATGGAGGGGCTTCGATTCACCCCCAGATTTCTCCCTCGTCTTTGACTTGCAGGTGCTGGTGTTGCGTTTACGGGACAGCGTGGTCCGTCTGGGGGCGGAGCTGGAGCAGAGCGCCCAGGCCGAGGCTCGGGAGAGAGAGAACGCCCGCTACTTCCAGCAGCGTCTGCATGACATGAGGCATGAGATGGAGGATCTGACCCAGAGAGAGCAGGACAGCGGCCGCCGACGCATGGAGCTGGTAAACAAACCCGTCACATGCCTCCCATATACAGTCCTGTGTGGAAGAGGCTCCACCCCCTTCAGAATAAATTCTAAAAACTACCAAACTGCATCAAAAACTGGTTCTAGCTGGACTGGACCTGCCCAGACCTGATCAGTACCAGTCCTGTTCAACCACATCATCACTGCAGCTAACTACTTCTAGCTACTATCTCTTACTAGCTGCTACCTGCTACTAAGTTGTACTAGCTGATAACTGCCACTAGCTAGAACCGGCTTCTTACCTCCACTAAATGCCATTAACTGCTCACTGCTTCTAACTGCTACTACTAACTGTTTATTAGTAGTATATGTATGTATTTAATTAATACCACCACCCGCTTAGTGTCATAAGCTGCTAATAGCTGCTATCTAATAGTAGCTGGTACCTGCTACTAGCTACTAACTGCTACTGACTTCAAGTAGTTGCCAACTGCTACTAGCTGACTATACCCATTAACTATTACTACCTTCTAACTATTACTGGCTGCTACTAAACACTAACTGCTACTAACTACTACTAGCTACTAACTGCTACTAGCTACTAACTGCTACTAGCTACTAACTGCTACTAGCTACTAACTGCTACTAGCTACTAACTGCTCCTACTTGTTGACCTACTCTCCTAGTACCTGACATTCTGCTGATTTTTTTTCCTAAGGCTTCAGTGTTTTATTCTGTTCTTCCTTCTCGGGGCGTTTTATTATTATTATCATTCTTATATTCTTCCATGCTGCACTTTGATCCCGTCAAAGAGTAAAGACAGGAACCTCGGCGAGGAATCTGTCCCGCCACGAGACACAAATAGCAGCCGCCTCGTCCGGGAACAGAATGCTTCGTCTTCGGCGTTCTTCGCACCTGCAGCGGCGCCGCCCCGGCCCAACGGAGGCTAAATATAAAAACTCCAATTGGTGTTACTCCTATCCAGGCGGTGAAACGACATTCTTTAAGGCGGGCTCACACTTATGGCGAGGAAAGTTTCCCTCAGGCTCTGCTGGTGGACGAGTCACTTCTTCATCGCTCTCATTAAGAGGAACAGCTGGCAAATTATCTGGAACATTAGAAAACATGTCGGTCATTAGAGTCTGACACGGCAGGAGGGGGAGGAGTCTGATAGTGGCACCCTCTTTATAAGCGCTCGTTTTAAGGTCGTTTATGAGGCGGGTTGACCTTCAGGCCCGGAGATTTGTTTAAGGGACAGTCTGTAACGTTCAGGGGCGTCTCTAGGAATAAGAGGGATATAATCTTTCAGAACAATGTTTCTGTTTGTGTCTGATATCATTTCAACATTAGCTTAGAGACGGGGGGGTATCCCACCCGAACTTCCTGGGGTCATGCACGCGGGGGGGTGTTGACGTTGTCACGGTAACGTCAATCACAGTCAGAGCTTTTGTTGTCGTCTAGGCGACGGCCATCAGGACGTTTGTATCGGGTCTGAGGAATTATGGAAAAATGTTCCAAGCCGCCTGTTGCTATGATGTCATCCGTGTCATCACCCGTAGATTCCAGTCCTGCGACGGCGTCTGTCGGTTCGGCTTCATGCTGTGGAACAAGACGACGAGTTTCTTGAATTTGCACCAAATTGCCGTCAGAACCGTATTTCATGAGATCCACTACAGCCGCCGTTATTCTACCGGGAATCAATCAGTGAGATGCAGATTCCAGCTGAAATGATCACATGACCTCTGGACATTACAGATGACCACAGGTCACCGGGTCAAAACGGTCCCCTGAGGATCGGTTTAACGTCTGAGTACTGGTGCGACCACAACAACCAGCAGCCAGAACTTTAAACTCCAGAACCCGGTTATATAAACACACATCATGTGCGTCACCTTGAATGTAATAACATCGTAGTTGGAAATCTGCGTTCCGTTCGCTGAAGAGCGATGACTTTTTCACACTGACCCAGTTGGTATCAGAACAGAATCGCAGAAACAGGGGGTCCAATACTTTTTCACAGCACTGCAACTAGGATAATAAAGACCCTCCGTCTGTTTCATGTCAGATTTCTTTCTGACCTCGGATCTCAGCTTCAACAATTATTCAGCTATTAGCCCTAAAGAAAGAACACACACACACACACACACACACACACATACACACACACACACACACACACACACATACACACACACACACACACACACACACTTTCCTCCATCTCCTCCTTCCTAAACGCCATCTTCTCCTGCTTTCTCCCTGTGATTAATCCTCATTGTCTCCTCAAGGTTATGGACACACACACACACACACACACACCAACACACACACACACACACACATATTCATACATGGTTATTGGTCTCTATGACAACAGCGCCACCCGTTACCTCAAAGCCAACAAAGGCAATAACTTTGAAAGCCTAGGCGCTCTGAGGACGGACGGACCTGATGAATGAATAAATCACGCCATTCTCCCAGGGACGGCGCACGTGCCACAATTTCCCCTCTAAATAAGCCCAGTTCAAACATCAGAACCCGAGGCTTGCGGGTCGTAGGACTGTGTGCAAAAAAAGAGGACACGCCATTGGTTGCTCCCCAATTGAGTGATGAGGTAGGCCTCAGAGTAAAGGTGGGCGTTGGGTCTTGACGGGTCGGGTAAAAGCGGCACCGTCCTGGTGGAAGGGAGGCATCAACACGTCTCACGTTTGCTGACAGGAAATGCAGGTGGAGGAGCTCAGCGCCGTCCGACAGACGCTGCAGGCCGACCTGGAGACGTCCATCCGCCGCATCGTAGATCTGCAGGCCGCCCTGGAGGAGGTGGAGTCCAGCGATGAGAGTGACACAGAGAGGTGAGTGACTTTGATGCTCCTCCTCCAACAGGATCGTCACTGTGTATGTGTGAGGTCACCCATTCACCGCTGTGCCCTTCACTCCAGCGCCCAGACGGCGGTGGAGTCCTTGACTCGAAAGAGAGACCTGTAAGAACGCCGTGGATGCGTGTGTGACCTGAACGCTGCATCAGACTGTGAACGATGACATCACAGAACAAACACAAAAGAATAAAAGGATAATTCTGTCTGTTTTTTTTACCAGTTTAAACCCGGAGGTGTGACATCACTAAAAATAGGATATATCAGAAAATAAATGTTGATTGTGTCACGTAAAGGGCGGTAGAATAATGACATCATCAGCGTTTATATACGTTTTCTGTAAACGGGACTCAGTGTCTGTCGGCTGCTGGGTACGAAAATTTTAAGTCAACATGAACGCTAACAGGCTAGCAGCGTGCTAACATTTTTATTTACGTTCATCTCCCCATTATTGACTAAACGCATGAATGAACTCATGACATTATCTTTAGATCGCTAACTTCTGTTTTCTACCGTGTCAAAGGCCAATACGTTTAGCTAGCCACAAGCTAGCTACAAGTTTTCATCGTTACGTACATTTATATACTTAAAGGTATGAAATTGCAATAGTAATATATAATTTAATGATATTTAGCCATCTATTGTATAGCTTATAGCAATCTTTAGCCATCTTTTATTTTGCTTGTATCTTTAATTATATACCATAAATATACTTCCCATATCTGTAGCCGTATATTAATTAGCCTTTTTTAATTTTATTTATCCAACAGGTATAAGCTTTAACTATTGCTCATAGCTACTTTCTTCAGCTATTTACCAGTGAGCCATTAAAGTTAGCCATCTAACAGTTAGCCATCAGAGTTAGCAGTCTATCTGGTAGCTATTAACGTTAGCTGTCTACCAGTTAGCCCTTTACTTTAGCTATCTACCAGTTAGCCATTAACTTAAGCTGTCTACCAGTTAGCCATCAACGTTAGCCGTCTACCAGTTAGCCCTTTACTTTAGCTATCTGCCAGTTAGCCATTAAAGTTATCTATCTACCACATAGCTCATAACTTTAGCTATCATCTATTTAGCCATTACCTTAATCTTTCAAAGGATTTAGTTTTTATCTATGGCTCTCTGCAATTTGGTCACTTTAGTTTGTTACCATTCAGCCGCTATCTTCAGCTATTAGCTCTCTTTAGCAATCTACCATTTAGCCCTTATATTTAGCTGTCTTTCATTAATTATATGCTATTTATCCATTATTTTTTAGCTACCTACCTTCAGCTATTTACCGCTTAATCGTCATCGTCAGCTAATTGCTGCTAAGCGATTATTTCTGATTTTATTCTCTGGCATCCATGAAAATGAGGAGTGCAATTTTTTTCCGCACTAGATTCTTTCATCTATTATTTAGTTGTGTCCGTTCTCAGATCCTGGCTATTAACAAATTAAATTTTACGAAGATTGAAAGCCAAAACAACAGGAATAAGATCTGGTAATTAGGCAGAATTATCCTTTTAGGGAAAATGGCGAGCTGCATGGAAACTAACGGTCGGTTAGCGACTGCTGCACGTTAAGATTTGACTCCATCATTAACTTCAACAACAAATCAAATTAAAAGCTTCGGTGTAAGATAGAGAACATCTTTACTGCGAATCTTCACGGGCCCAAGAACCCGATAAGAGCCCGGTTTCCAAACAGAAACCGGACTTATTTGCACGGATGTTGTTTTATGTATATGTATGAATGTCCTTCAAATGGTTGTTATGACGCTTGATGACATCACGACGTCGTCTCCTGCAGAAAATGGCGGAATGTTTGCAACATTAGCTGAATGTTGGCGTGAAGGATATCGGGCGCCGTTTGTAAAAGTAGAACATGTGGATTTTAATAGAAATGTTTTAGCTCCAAATGTTACATTTAAATTTAAATCTTGGACCTAAATGTTACTAAATCTGAATTCCGGGCCCAAAGCTTCTATAAATATTCCTTTTTTTTTGCCACAGAACCTGGAAATGCAAACTTTTAACCGGGGGGAATGTGCTGATTACTGCTGAGAAACGATGAGTCATGCTGATTAGAGCTGATTGTAATTACACCTCAGCCGCGGGCTTGATGAGTTTGCATGATGGCGGCGGGTCGCCTCCCTCCTCCTGTAACCCGCGGATAAGATTTGGTTCTGTTCTGCAGTGACTCGGTGTCCAGCGCCGGCTCTGTCGGGACTGAGGATGTCGGTGAGGGGATTCGTAAGTGGCTAGGAGTGCCGAGAGGAGGCTCCCGCGTCGGGGGATCCCCCCATGGGGGCAGTACCGTCAGCGGCAACGGGGGGCGCCAGTCTGTCGCGGACACCATGAGCTCCTACAGCTTCCGGTAAGGCTGATAACGGAGGTTCTAGAAGGACCCTCCTCCACGCCGCCTCTCTGACAGATGACTTTGTCCCTCACAGTTCCTGTGTGGACCCCGATGACAAAGGAACCGGGACCCCCAGAGGTCTCGGTCGAGCCCCCTCCTCCTCAGCGCTGTCCGAGCTGCTGGACGGCCTTCGCAAACGCCGAGTTGGCGGCGAAGCAGAAGATGAAACCGGCAGCTCCGTCTCCATGCCGATCTACCAAACGACGGCGGCCTCGACTCTCAGACGAAGAGCCTCCGCCGCGTCTCTCAGTCCAGACGAGCTGCAGGGGGTCCGCCCAGGACCCAGCATCCTCAAACCGGCGTCTCCGCTGCTGCCTCGCGCCGCCAGCGCTCGCTCCATCTCCGACGCCCAGGCATCAAGCAGCTCCTCCGCGGCGGGAGCCAAACTTTCCCGCTTCAACTCCAGCGACTCCCTCTCTTCGGTGCCCTTGCTGCCACGCCTCTCCTCTTTGACGTCGCCCCTCGCCGCACGCCGTCGCCCTCCCTCCATGGCCATCCCGGAAGAAGATGCAGAGCGACCCCTACGCTCTCCTATCCAGCGCTCCCCTCAGGTATCGAGGCGATGCATTCTGGGTAATCTTGTCTCAGCAAATGGAGGCGAAGGATCTCTCGGCTCAGAACCGATGGTCTTCCAAAGCCGCCGCCTGACCGGGGACAACGAGCGCGACGACGCGGCGTCGGACATCCTGCCCGCCGTCCGGCGAGCTCAGTCCGCCAGCAGCCTGTCCGGGTCGCTCCGAGGAGGCAGGAGGGCGCTGAGCGTCCACTTCGAAGATCTGCCTTCATCGACCCGCGGCAGGAAGGACTCCGGAACCGAGTCATCCAGCTCCGGCGGATCCGGAGGAAGCTCCCAGACGGGCGGGTCCAGACGCCGGTTCCAACGGCCGCAGGGAGAACGACTGGAGGCGGAGGGCAGCGAGGGGGAGGACGTGGCCTCGGTCATGAAGAAGTACCTGAAGAAGGAGGTGGACTGAGGTGAGTCTCAGTTCTATGAAAAACCACGTTTCTACGGTTCTGAAACCAGAACTTGTCCTTCCCGCTGAGAGAAATGAGCTGGAGATGTTTTCGGTGGGAGGTGTTTCATTAAGACCAGTCCAGACGCGTTTGTGGCGCTTTGACCTTTTTCTGTTTCTTCTTCTCTTCAGTCTCTTCGTGGGTCGGGCCGAGAGCCTCAGACGGACTGAAGAACCTGGAGGAGGTTCTTCACAGTCCCAGACGCTTTCTTTGTTTGACACCTGGAAACGGGTTTGTCCCACCGACCGGCTGTTCTGTCAGATAAACTCTGTTTGTATTTGAATAAAATAAATAAATGGATCTTTCTTTGTCCGCGTCTCAATTTTGACTTTTGTCTTTGATGATCCAACGATGTGGACGCTGTTCTGGATTCAGATCAGGATTCAGGACAGAAACTGAGGAAAGTCTTCTAGTTTCAAGAAATATCCATATAGATAATATAGTTTCAAAAATATAGATATAGATAATATAGAGAAGTTGGTTTCAAAAGGCTGGCAGAGAAGGTAGTAGAGGTGGGCAGTGGGGGTAGTAGAGGTCATTCTGTAATAATGGAAAATAGTCAAATAAGATCAGCTCGACCTTTTCTTTGAGCATGTTTTCAGAAAACTATTAATTAGACTTTTTTTCTGGTTGTATCAAGTCAACCCCCCTAAGTCAGCTTCCTTAGCCCCTCTTTGACCTCTGGTGTGCCCCTGGGCTCTATCCTTGGCCCCTTACTCTTAAACATACATCTTTGAGTGAGAAATAGTGACTCAACAAGAACTGGACGGAAGAGTTGAGCAGGACAACAAGACGTTTTTATCATGCTAACTAGCTACTTAAGCTAAAGTTACCTTCCCTACATGAAACGTTTTTTTAAAACCTGAGCCCATATTCAGGACTCTTGGCCCGAGTAAAAGTGTTATGGTGTTTTCCTGTGGTGTGTTAGCGTCTCACGTCAGAGCAGATGGATTTTGTTGACTGAACTATGAAGAAAAACGTTTGTCAACAACCTTTTCTTTCGGACCGGGTGAATCCAGAGGAGCTAATGGAGCCGGTTTAATCTGCTGCTTTCATTCTTCTTCTTGTATTTCTGAAAAGGTGATAATAAAGACATTGAAATGTTTTAATCTCTCTTGCAAGAACCCACCTGGACCCACCGTGACCTCATCAGAACCGCGGTGAGATTAGAGGATTAGCTTTGTGGTTCTCTGCCCGTCTCACATGAATCTGTTTCTGAAGGACTTCTGGATCCTTTATTAAACATCGTGTTACACAAACCCGGAAAAACCATATCTGTCTTGTATCATGCAAGGGGTAGAGGTGGAGAAGGTGGAGGAGTTTAAGGACTTGGGTTAAACTGTTCAGAGTAACGGGGAGTGTGGAGAGGAGGTGGAGAAGCGAGTGCAGGCAGGGTGGAGTGGGTTGAGAAGAGTGTGAGGAGTTATCTGTGACGGATGAGGAGCAGCAGGAGTGAAGGGAAAGGTTTCCAAGATGGAGGTGAGAGCAGTTCTGCTGGATGGTTCAGAGACGGTGGTTCTGACCAGAAGACAGGAGGCAGAGATGAAGATGTTCAGATGTTCTCTGGGAGTGAGGAGGAAGGACAGGATCAGAAAGGACACATCAGAGGGAAAGTCCAGGTTAGACATCCTGGAGAAAACAAAAAACAAACCCCATCAATTATTACCGGGCTTTCTGGATCAGCGTGGTTCTGTTGCGACCCGCTGGAGCCACGTGCTACAAAGCTTCAGCGGAGCCTCACACTGGTCCACTCAGGGCCACAGGGTTCTTGGTGGTTTTGTCCCGGAGACAATGCAGGAGGGATGTTGGATAGTTCTCTGTCCCAGACGACCCGGGCTTAATGGGTCTTTGGTTCTGCCCACTGACCTAAAATATTGTTCCTGGCAGCTTTTGTATTCAGGGGTTCTGTGGTCCGAGCAGAAGGGGGAGCGCCGGAGGAACAAAGGCTGCTGGTGTTGTGGGTCCGCTGACCCCCACCGAGGAGGTCATGTTTCCGCCGGCGTTTGTCTGGATGTGAAATCTTTTCATGGAACCTTTGAGGTAGAAGAGTCGCATTTGTCTGAAAAAAAAGAACCCCGGGATTTAGGAGAGGATCTGTTTCAGGGGGGCGGAGTCAGGAATCTGGTTTCACCTTGATGACCTTGATGTCTCTGTAACATGTGACCTTGTTTACTTTGATGTCTTTGTCTTTTTAACATGTGACCTTGTTTACTTTGATGTCTTTGTCTTTGTAACATGTGACCTTGTTTACTTTGATATCTTTGTCTTTGTAACATGTGACCTTGTTTACTTTGATGTATTAGCAACATGCAACCGTGTTTACTTTGATGTCTCTGTAACATGTGACCGTGTTTACTTTGATGTCTTTGTCTTTATAACATGTGGCCTTAATTACTTTCATGTCTTTGTAACATGTGACCTTGTTTACTTTGATGTCTTTGTCTTCGTAACATGTTACCTTGTTTACTTTGATGTCTTTGTAACATGTGACCTTGTTTACTTTGATGTCTTTGTCTTTTTAACATGTGACCTTGTTTACTTTGATGTTTTTGTCTTTGTAACATGTGACCTTGTTTACTTTGATGTCTTAGCAACGTGCAACCGTGCTTACTTTGATGTCCCTGTAACATGTGGCTGTGTTTACTTTGATGTCTTTGTCTTTATGACGTGGCCTTAATTACTTTGATGTCTTTGTAACATGTGACCTTGTTTACCTTGATGTCTTTGTCTTCGTAACATGTGACCTTGTTTACTTTGATGTCTTTGTAACATGTGACCTTGTTTACTTTGATGTCTTTGTCTTTGTAACATGTGACCTTGTTTATTACTTTGATGTCTTTGCACCAGATGAACCTGATGTCTTTGTAACATGTGACCTTGTTTACTTTGATGTCTTTGTAACATGTGACCTTGTTTAATTTGATGTATTTGTCTTTATAACATGTGACCTTGTTTACTTTGATGTCTTTGTCTTTATAACATGTGACCTTGTTTACTTTCATGTCTTCGTAACATGCAACCTTGTTTACTTTCATGTCTTTGTACCATGTGACCTTCTTTACTTTGATGTCTTTGTCTTTGTAACATGTGACCTTGTTTACTTTGATGTCTTTGTCTTTATAACATGTGACCTTGTTTACTTTGATGTCTTTGCACCATATGAACCTGATGTCTTTGTAACATGTGACCTTGTTTACTTTGATGTCTTTGTAACATGTGACCTTGTTTACTTTGATGTCCCCGTAAAATGTGACCTAAATGTCTTTGTGAAATGTGACCCATCCACTCCTTCATCCCGACAAAGAGTCCTAGCATCACTTTTTTAGCGCCGCGGCTCCGACACCCTAACTTTTTGATGTTACTCCAATATGTGGAAATTTTCTTCTCCTTTGAGTTAGCTGCTAATGCTAATGACTACTAGCCGCTAACTCCTGCAAGCTGCTAACTTCTGATGGCTGCTAACGACTATTGGCTAATAACTACTACTAGCCGCAAACTACTACTAGCCGCTAACTCCTGCTAGCTGCTAACTTCTGATGGCTGCTAACGACTACTGGCTAATAACTACTACTAGCCGCAAACTACTACTAGCCGCTAACTCCTGCTAGCTGCTAACTTCTGATGGCTGCTAACGACTACTGGCTAATAACTACTACTAGCCGCAAACTACTACTAGCCGCTAACTCCTGCTAGCTGCTAACTTCTGATGGCTGCTAACGACTACTGGCTAATAACTACTACTAGCCGCTACCAGCAGCATCTTAAATCTTCTGGTTGTGAGTCAGGCCCATAACATTATGACCCCCACATTCCACCTTTCTGTACGGGACTGTGAGGCCGATTAGAGGAGCGTTAAACGAGGAGGGAGGAGCCTGTTATTATGTTCCAGAGGTAATAAAACTCTGACATCATCAGACGTCTCACTGAGTGTATAAACGGTTTCAGATGATTTCAAGTAAACCAACATCAAGAACTATTCGTCTTTAGTTCCGTCATCGAGTGCAGGTGAATATTCTGTCCAGCGTTTTCTTCCTGTTTGTGCTCAGGATGTTTGTTTGTTTGTTTGTCTGTTTGTTTGTTTGTCGATTCTCTCCTGCGTTAATGCAGAGTGTCTCCGCGTTGAGATACATTCTGATGTCCTCGGTTCAATGTGACCTCGCCACCTCGTCCGTGCGGCGTGAAGGAGAAGGACGTCTCTGCGGCGGCTTATCCTGCGCTCACATGTAGCCGAGAAGAAAACGCATCAGTGCGGCGCGTAGAGAGAGAGAGAGAGAGAGAGATAAAAGAGATGAGATCGGGGGGGAGGAGGAGAAGGAGGAGGAAGAGGGGGATTAGACAAGCGGGGATGAGGAAGGATGACACCGCCAGTGAGCTGGTGGTGGAGGAGGAGGAGGAGGAGGAGGAGGAGGAGGGGTGGATCCGTCTCAGAAGTATCTCTTCTCCTTCAGAGGCCGTCGTCTTCAGTCTTTGGATAACAGAGACGGGAGGCAGAGGGCCGCCGCCGCCGCCGCCGCCGCCTCACAGCAGGAAGCCCAAAATCTCAGACATCCTTTTTCAGGTGGAACCACAAACGAGTTGTTGTTTGGTGCAGAGAGGAACACGAGGGTCTTCATCTTGCGACAACAGGAAAGGGTTTAAAACGCCGTCAGCAGACACAGTGATCCTTAAAACAGCCAGCACCCAAACATCTGACACCCACGGGTGACAAGGAGGTGCGGCGGTCGGAGCACAGATGTTGTAATGTTATGGCTGAACAGTAAATTCCTCCGTAGAGTTGACGCCGTTTCCTGCTTCCTTCCTGTTTCCTGTCCACCAGCTGATCCAGATGTCAGACAGTCAAACGTGTGTTTGTTTGTTTGTTTGTTTGTTTGTTTGTCTGATCTCTATGATTGAATAATAACAATAATAATATTAATAATAATAAAAACTGTTCTCAGAGTTAACACTCCTAAAAGTGACTCTAATATTCCCAGAATTCCTTCTGTTTTTCTGTTTTTTTTCCCGGCCGACTGTCACGTATGACCCGCCTCTTTACACGATTCTTCTTCTTCCTCTTCCT
The DNA here is from genome assembly GCA_009660295.1 of Lophius piscatorius. Taxonomy (NCBI): domain Eukaryota; kingdom Metazoa; phylum Chordata; class Actinopteri; order Lophiiformes; family Lophiidae; genus Lophius; species Lophius piscatorius. The sequence continues at coordinate 9,719 of VRLP01004246.1, read as the reverse complement.
CTTCTTCCTCTTTTCCTTCTTCTTCTTCTCCTTCTTCTTCTTCTTCTTTAATAACATCCACCCCCTCCACCCCTTTGTCCGTCCAGTATCTCTGCACCACATGGTTTGTTATTTCACACCTCCCTTAATTTATGTGTCCAGATGTTCCACCATGACAGCCCCGTAGATTTACTCTGATCAGCCATAACATTATAACCACCCGCCTATTTTTATGTAGGTCCCTCTTTAGCCACCAAAACAAACACCAGGTGATGCAGGTGATACACCTGATCGTTTATTTCTACCGTAGAGAACAGGTTAAAGTCATGGAAGTCGTGAGGTGGAGCCTCCACGGATCCGACTGGTTGGTCCAGAACGTCCCACAGATGCTGGACTGGACTGAGATCTGGAGAATCTGGCGTTCAGGTCCAAACCTTGAACCGTTTATGTTCCTCAAACATTCCTGAGGACTTCTGTGGCGAGTCAGGAGGTACCGTCTCCGTGAAGGGGCGGGGCCTGTTCTGCAGCAACGTTCAATTAGGAGCTACGGGTCAGAGGAACATCCACAGGAATGGACCCAAGGTTTCCCAGCAGAACATTCTCCAAAGACTCAAGCTTCCTTCTTCCCATGATGCATTGTGGTACGATATCGTCCTCAGTCTAGTGTAGGAGCTACCAGCAGTGGACAGAGGTCAGAGGTCACTCTAGGGCTTAATTTGAACTTTTATGCAGCAGTTCTTTCTTTTCTAACAGATTTCATGATGATTTTTTAAAAGTTTTTACAGGTGAGCCTCCGATCACCTCCACCTGTACGACCTCATCCTGGTGGCATGATGGGATTGTTTTACCCCCAGAGTCTGGGGTCATCACAGATGACGCTTCTGAAACGGATCAGCAGATCTGAATGTCTGTGAGTTAACTCTGCTAACACCTCCACCCACCTCCACCCTCATCTCATTTCAGATCCGCTCCGATACTGGACAGTTGAAGTTTAAGTGTGTATGGTAGAGAGACTGAAAGAGAGAGAGAGAGAGAGAGGGAGAGAGAGAGAGGATGGGACTGAGAGGAGAGGATAGAAGATGAAAGGGAGATGGGGAGAGAGAGGAGAGGAGGAGAGAGAGAGTGGGAGAGAGGGAGGGAAAGGATCTAACTGAGATGAGAGGAGAGTAGAAGAGAAGGAGAGAGAAGAGAGTGGGGAGAGAGAGAGAGAGAGAGAGGGTGGGTGAGTGTGAGGGAGGAGGAGGAGGACAGGCAGATCCAGCACGCGCCTCTTGCAGTGAGGAGGATGCTGCTCTGACACGCGGACCGTCGGAACTCTGTGATCTGGATCCATCTGACTGTAGACCCTCCAGAACCCGGCTCCTTCTTCACCTCCTCCTCTTCCTCCCTGTCCTCCGGACCGGCTACTGTCGCCATGCGCTCCACCGGGTCCCCGCTCCGCGTCACGGTCCCGGCGGTTCTGTGGTTCGGTCTGCTGTGGAGCGGCGTCTCCGCCGGAGGTAGGATCTTATTATGGTCTGTGTGTTTACCTCCGCCTCAGCAGCGTTTGAAGTAAATAAAGGTTGTTTACATCCTGCGGCCGTTCTGGCACGCGGATGCGCAGGCATCCTGGGAGAGTTGACGTGGACCGGATCTAACTCGTGTGCGTGGGAGCCTCCATCAGTAGTGAATGCAGGGAGAGAGAGAGAGAGAGGGTGGAGAGAGAGGATGGAGAGAGAGATCACCCACCAACACGCTCTGTAGTTGGGCTGGTTGTCGCGCGCAGTGGGAGAGACGCGGGGATCCCTTCAGTTCGCGCGTCATCAGTGGGAGCAGGAGGAAAGTTGAAGGACGCAGTCAGAAGGAGGCGGAGGGAGGAGTGGGTCAGAACAAATGTTCCCTTCTCTCTTTGATTTTCCCCTTCATCTTAGAGGTCATGTTCGACCCGGTTCTGTGGTCGCTGGTTATAAAGTTCTGGCTGGTTCGAGCAGGAAGTCAGTTTTCTCTCCGCTTTGAAGGCTGCTGGTGTTTAGAGTTAAAAAATGTCTGAGAGATTCTGGTTTCGGATGGAGCGGATCAGTACCGCTCGAGACCATTAGGGGGCGGTGTCGCTATAATTCAACCAAGATGCGACAAATAGTTTTTAATATTTTTTTAGTGCACAATACTAGATTATATTAATAAATACTGTGATTACTGTCACAGTCGAATGTTGTAGTGAGAACATGAAGCTCCCTCTAGAGGACAACGATGGTAGTTTGCAGACAAAATCTCATTCTGGGTCCATTCTGTCTCCAGCTGGTCCAAACAGAGAGTCCTCCTGGTTCTGACCCACAGAAACTGTAGAAGAAGAAGAACTTTGTGGTATTTCTGTCAAATGTGATGCAGAAGTTATCAAAGAGTTTCTGAACAAATTCACTGATTGTTTACTTTCATGTTTCTGTAAGATAATGATGTCAGAGCTTATGATCTAAAAACATCAGAGGAGAGAAATATTACTCACACATAGTAACAGATTACTCACACATAGTAACAGATTACTCACACATAGTAACAGAATACTCACACATAGTAACAGATTACTCACACATCATAACAGTATACTCACACATAGTAACAGATTACTCACACATAATAACAGATTACTCACACATAGTAACAGAATACTCACACATAGTAACAGATTACTCACACATAGTAACAGAATACTCACACATGGTAACAGATTACTCACACATCATAACAGTATACTCACACATAGTAACAGATTACTCACACATAGTAAAAGACTACTCACACATAGTACCAGATTACCCACACATAGTAACAGATTACTCACACATCGTACCAGTATACTCACACATAGTAACAGATTACTCACACATAGTAACAGAATACTCACACATAGTAACAGATTACTCACACATAGTAACAGAATACTCACACATAGTAACAGATTACTCACACATAGTAACAGAATACTCACACATAGTAACAGATTACTCACACATTGTATCAGATTACGCACACATAGTAACAGATTACTCACACATGGTAACAGATTACTCACACATACATCTGGTCCTGGTGGACCAACGTTCACACTTAACTGAAACATTCTTCTGTGTTCACAAATGTGCAAATTCTTGCGTCACTTTAAGGCCAGTTTTTTCTCAAGATTAAAAATGTTTTACATCTTGCTTCATTTTGGATAAACTGTTGAACAATTCCAGTGAGCGTATTGATGATCGGGAAACGGAGCGGTACCGCCACAAACCACTGGGGGCAGTGTAGATACAATTTAAGCAAAATATGACAAATGTCTACAGATACTGTTACGGAGATGTTTACGTATTCAGACCCTTGAATCCGACTCAATGGGACTTCTGGCTGAGTTGTATTGTAAACCAGACACTATGTAGCTAATGCTGCCATCGTTCCTTTGGGGGGTGGAGCTGGGGGCTCAGTGGGCTGAACAGAGACGCAGAAGTGGAAGGCTCGGGAGTTGAGCATCTACAGAGTAACAGATTTGGAGTTTTGCTTCCAGTTTAAAAATTAAACGTCATGAAATCTCGTTGAGGTATTTGACCGGTTCCCGGGACCATCAGAACCTTTTCCCCCAGAAGATGTGTTCGCTTCTACTCCTTGATTTGACTGTGAAGATCCAGAGTGGCATTGGGTCTCCTGGCGCTGCTTAATGTCCCATGACCACCATCCAGAACTTCTCCACTGTGTACTCCCATAATTTACCCATCAGCCCCTCACACACGCCGACGGTTTCGTCTCACCGCCGGTGTCTGTGGTTAATGAGTTCATCAGCAGAGGTGAGGTGTCAGCGAGCGGCGCCGCGCACGTGTGTGTGAGTGAGTGTGTCTGTGTGTGTGTGTGGGTGTGAGAACGTGTCCGTGTGTGTATGTGTGTATATGTATGTGTGTGTGTGTGTGTATATGTGTGTGTGTGTATGCGTGTGTATGTATGTGTGTGTATATGTGTGTGTGTGTATATATGTGTGTGTATACGTGTGTGTGTGTGTGTGTGTGTGTGTGTGTGTATGTATGTATATGTGTGTGTATGTATATGTGTGTGTATACGTGTGTGTGTGTGTGTGTGTGTATACGTGTGTGTGTGTGTGTGTGTGTGTATATGTATGTGTGAGTGTGTGTATACGTGTGTGTGTGTGTGTATGTATGTATATGTGTGTGTATGTATATGTGTGTGTATACGTGTGTGTGTGTGTGTGTGTGTGTGTGTGTGTGTGTGCTGGCGTTGTTTAGAGTGCGATGGCGTCTGCGTGTGAAGATAGACCGGATCAGTACCAGCTCTGATTTCTCGGGGTGAGAGTGATAATCCCTCAGAAAGACGGTCTGACATCAGAACCAGGATCTCCAGCTGTGGAGCAGAACCAACCGCAGAGGCTCGGCATCGACCCACGGCGCCGCCGCTGCGGTTCTGTTGTTGTTTTCTTGTTCAAAGTTTGCTTCGGATTGAACGACGGCGTGATTTAAGGACTATGGATTGGAGCAGCTCGCCTCTCTCCTCGCATCACATCACCTCCTCAGCTGCCCTCCTCTCTCTCCTCGTGCTGCGAGAGAGGAGACAAGAATGGAAGTGAGGGGGAGACGGTTCTCCTGGTTGACTGACTCTGACCTTATTATAAAATCACATCCTCGGGCTGCAAACTTAGGAGGAGGAGGAGGAGGAGGAGGAGGAGGAGGAGGAGGAGGAGTCAGCGTGAGACTCAAAGCTTTATCTGATTATATATAAAAATATGTTTATATTTAGGTTTTCACTCCTCATAAGTTTGTGGAACATCCAGGGAGGAAATATTCATTTAATCTAATCTCATAGTTTCTAACTCTAATTAAGTCGGACTTTAAATCAAGAATTCTGAAAAAAAAAATGAATGAGGAAAAAAGAGGAACAACTTTTTATTCCCAGAAGTTTGACTTTAAGAACAAAATGAATTTTTTTGTTTGTTTTTTTCAGAATCCTCACTTTAATTCAGACTTTTATGTTGAAATCCGAATTTTGACTGAATTAAACTGGACTTATAACAAGAATTATTTGGATTCCTTTCTATTTTACTCTCAGAATTCCAATTTTCACAAAATCCGGGAAATTAAAAAAAACAACAAACATAATTATTAATCCATTTAATTCTGGGATTAAGTTTTCAAAACTCAGACTTTCAAAAAAAAAAAAAACAACATAATCCTGACTTTAATCTCGAGATTGAGGTTTGGCTTTACTTTAAGAATTATGGCTTTTGACATAAAAGTAATTATTCCGGAATAATTGTCAGAAATCCACTTTAAATCCAGACTTAAAATGATCTTTTAAGAATCACGACTTAAGTTAACCCGAATCTTCTTCCGTACAAAGTTTTCAAAATGAAACATTTAAGATTGAATTAAAATTCCCCTTAAATCCAGAACCCAGTCCGCTGGAGATGTGAACAAGTCTTTGACATTCATGTTGTAACCGTGGAAACGGAAAAACACAAACCTGAAAAGTTCAACCTAAATTCCCGGAGGAACTCCTTCATCGCTTTCTTGAAGGTTTTAAAACGTTTTGTGGAAAAACTGTTGAATCGATTTTTGCGGCAGCAACTAAAACATCAGAATTAGAAAATAGGTGCGGCAGAACCGGACCGAACGGCAGAGCGGCGGTTTGCAGAGACCCAGCGGGTGGAGGAGGTGCTGATGAGGGGAGAAGCTGGCAGGAGAGCGGAGGAGGAGGAGGAGGAGGAGGAGGTGGAGGTGACCCCTGCTTTAATCAGCAGAGCACAGGTGGGCTTAGAGCGGGTTTAACCTTTCATTTCCAGCAGGGCTCACCAGAATATGAGCCTCTGATTAACAGGATGATCCACGTCATCCTCCTCGTGATGAGGAACCGGCGCCGAGCGCTCGTGGGCCGCGGGCCAGCTTTAAAGGGACAGACTGTCTTCTCTAGGGGGTTCTGGACATTCTCAGAACCCAGTTGGTGTCAGAGATGTGTAATCATCCACGGAGACGATTCTCTCCAGCAAAGGTCAGGAGGTAAAACAAACACCGATCAGCCATAACATTACAACCACTGATCCAGTGGGAATAGCGTTGATTATGCGGTTACCGTGGTTACGTGAGGACGGAGGTGTGTGTGGAGGGAAGGTTAACCCGTGTCGTCTGAGCCAACAGAAGAACCTCTGCAGCACAAACTGCTGAAAGAGTTCATGCTGGTTCTGACAGAAAGGTGTCCGAACACATGGTGACATCACAGTGACATCACAGTGACATCACAGCGTTCTGCGTATGGGGCTGTGCAGCCGCAGACCGGTCAGAACGACCTCTGACCTCTGTCCACAGCCGACAGCTCCTACAGTAGACATGTCGGCACCAGAACTGGACCTTTTTGTTGTTTCTGTAATTTCTGTAGTTTCTGTAGTTTCTGTAGTTTCTGTAGTTTCTGTTTCTGTAGTTTCTGTAGTTTCTGTAGTTTCTGTAGTTTCTGTTTCTGTAGTTTCTGTAGCGTTCGTGTGTTTTCGTGTTTGTGTCGGATGCAGGACTGTTGATGAAAGTCGCCGTCGTCTCAATCAGTCGTCGCTCTCATTACGAGCAGGAACCCACTTCCTCCGACGCCGACATCTGGTCCGGAGTTCTGCCCCAATCCGACCCGAGAGGAGAGAATTATTCATACTGTGTGTGTTTGTGTGTGTGTGTGTGTGTGTGTGTGTGTGTGTGTGAGTTTGTGTGTGTGTGTGTGTGTGTGTGTGTGTGTGTTGGTGATGAGGAGGAGGAGTGCCTCCTCTCATGCTGCTCTGGCTCTAACCTTCCTCTGGGTGAAGACTTGACATCAAGAGGAGATGCCTGAAGGGGGCGGGGCTCACCTCCGGTGAAGTCTCCGCCTCAGCAGGTCTGTTGGACCTCGGCGGCCCGCTGCAGATGTCTAACCGGCTTTGAGGTTCTGGTGACTTCCTCAGCATCCGCGATCATCCGCACGGATGCTGCGACACGCCTCCACAATAGAAGCATCTATAAATGAAGCTTAAATCCGTCTTCTGGCGTTTGTGTTCCTCTTTTCTACGTCTGCGTTTCTGCGCCTCCTTTATCTGAGCAGGAGAAGAAGGAGTTCTAAGGGTGTGACTGAAATCAGCCCCCGCCAACGCCGTCGCCTCTAAGACCCCAACAAACGCAGAATAGATCCCAGACTGAACGTCAAAATTAAATCCTCTGAGGTGACTCAGCAAAAAAAATTAAACCGCTTATTATATCCTACAAAAAGAGATTAATTTAAAAGACCTTAAAAAAAAAACATGTTTCAACCGGATCTGAGATGATTATGTTATATATATTATATAATAATGGAGAAACTGAAACTACAAATGAACCAAAACTACAGAGAAACGTGAAACAATGAGGTAAAATAAGAGAAACAAAACTACAACAACACCAAAACTACAAAAGACTGCAACTCTAGAGAAAATGAAACTAAAGAAAAACTAAATCAAGAAAGTGAAACTAAAGAAAAACTAAATCAAGAAAGTGAAAGTAGAGAAGAAATGAAAATATAGATGAAAAGAAACTACAGAAACATTACAAGAAAAAGTGATATTCAAACTACGGAGATTCTGAAACTATAGAGAAACTGAGACACAGCTGGAACAAACTTATGTAGGAGACGCAGGTGTAACCAGGAATGCTAAACAGCGGGAATAAAAGATTGAGAGAAAAAGAAAAAAATGACAAATAAACTTTCATAATGATAATAATTTAAAACTTGAGAATAAGGCTGGAGATAAAAACTAAAACCATGAAAACAGAAACAACCAATAGGAAACAGAGATTTGGCATTTATTGACCTACTGATCCTAGAAACGAGCCGGTTCAGAGGTCACGCTGATCAGACCAGAGACTCTCTGGAGTCTGAGGTCACCACGGGGTCACTTCCTGCATATCAAGTACATGTTTGACAGGCGACGCACATCGACCACCGACTCCAGAGGTCAGCCAGCACAAGGTCGTGTCAAAGACTCTGCATGGATGTGGGAGGAGTCATTATAGTTGGAGAAGTGATGTCAGGACTTTCTCTGACGGCTATCATACATCTGCTGAAAACTGTGACTAAACATGAAAACAAGACTAAAACAGAAAATACAGAGAAACTTAAACAAGAAAGTAAAACTACAGAGAAACTAAAATGAAATGAAACTACAGAGAATCTAAAACAAGGGAGTAAAACTACACAGAATCTAGAACCAAGTGAAACTACAGAGAAACTAAAACAAGAAAATAAAACCACTGAGAATCTAAAATAAAGTGAAACTACAGAGAAACTAAAACAAAAGTGAAACTATAGAGAATCTTAAATAAAGTGAAACTACAGAGAAACTAAAACAAGAAAATAAAACCACTGAGAATCTAAAATAAAGTGAAACTACAGAGAAACTAAAACAAGGACAAGTGAAACTACAAAGAAAAAGAGAAACTGAAACAGCAAAGAAACAAACTGCAGAAAAATAAAAGGTGAAAGTAAAACTGCAGAGGAGCTGAAACTACCAAGGTACTAAAATAAGTAAGTTTTTTTTGGACCTGTTTGACACAGAAAATCCTGAAAGTCCGGATCAAAGGCGGTAGGCTTGAAAAGCCCCCTCAGTCGTACTGCTGAGCTAAGTCACGCTAATCATCTCCTGGAGACCACGATGAGTCGCAGAGGAATCCGACTAAGTCGGGTTCCTTCATCAAGTTCTCACAGTAGAATGAAGATGAAGATGAAGTTTCCCTCTTTTCAGGACGGATCTATATTTAATGCCCGAATCCACGGCCCAGTTCTGAGCGGGCGTCGTCCAACTCTGATCCACAGGCAGATTTGATACGGGGAATTTGGGTTTCCACACACACACACACGCACGCACGCACATACGCACGCACACACACACACACACACACACACACACACACACACACTCTGCCTTGTCAAACTCTCTGAGCAGATTGGAACAATGGAGCTTGTTTGCCACCAAATCTTTCAGATGGTTAATATTTCAGCTCCCATTTGCCTCAAAGCTTACGCTAAGCTGCCGCCGCCGCCGCCGCCGCCACGTTCACTCTTCTGCCTGTCGTTGATACGTGAATCCTGCTGAACTAGTTCTGTTGACGACAAACAAGCGTCTGTGTGTGATAATCCACACCGCCGGATAACGACGCCTTTCACGGCGTCAGGTGTTTGCCTCCGACTGCAGTCGGTCTGAGAGAGGTGCATTGTGGGATGAAAGGTTTCCTCTCTGTGATTGGTTCCAGTGTAGCGGTCTGGGAGATTGATGGATTGATTGATTAATTGATTGATTGATTGGTGTCACAGGGTTCTCGCTTCCACAAAGCAAATTCATGGTCCAAGAGGTTCTGAAGCAGGGTGTCGGATGAACGCGTTCCTGCTCCGCGCGGCGGGATGATGGCTGCCAGTCTCAGCGGGCAGCTGTCAGATTGATCCGCAGACGGCGCCTCATGTTCATCACGCCCGTTCACAAGCTCAGAAAAAACCCGCTGGAAGACTCAACAGGAGTGAGCGCCGTTATTCTGAAGGTTTCAAAGTGATCGATTCGACTCATGAAGAAAAACAAACAGGAATGTTAGAGTCAAGGTTTCTGCTGAGTCTTTATTTTCTTCTGGATTTCAGAATGAATGAGGAAAACCAGACTTTCCAAGGAAATACTTGAATTTAGCTTTTTATAGTCAACAATTCATGGAGCCTGGTTTAAAATCTGGTTTAAAATCTGGTTTAAAATC
>VRLP01004245.1:0-51825 GCA_009660295.1 Lophius piscatorius | reverse complement strand
GTGTTACCTGTGAGGTGTTACCTGTGAGGTGTTACCTGTGAGGTGTTACCTGTGAGGTGTTACCTGTGAGGTGTTACCTGTGAGGTGTTACCTGTGAGGTGTTACCTGTGAGGTGTTTCCTGTGAGGTGTTTCCTGTGAGGTGTTACCTGTGAGGTGTTACCTGTGAGGTGTTACCTGTGAGGTGTTTCCTGTGAGGTTTTACCTGTGAGGTTTTACCTGTGAGGTTTTACCTGTGAGGTGTTACCTGTGAGGTGTTACCTGTGAGGTGTTTCCTGTGAAGCGTTTACCTGAGTCCACGGAGGGACAGAGGGCACACTCCATTCCCCAGCCCTCCCCGTACAGACAGCAGCAGTCGGTGAAGGTGACCTGGGCCCCCAGCAGAGGACTCTGACAGACCATGTCCACGGTGACCTGCTGCCAGCACAGGGACAGGTTCTCGTCTGGAGGACAAACGGAGAAAGTTGACGGCGGCTGTCACACAAAACCAGCGTTTCCCAAAGACATTTTTAAATCACAACAAACCATCTATAAAAACAAAAGACGTTAATAAAAAGATTTTTCCTGCCGTTTGCATCGTCCCATTATCCTAAATTATAACTTCATTATTTCATTACTGAAAATATGAAAATGTACATATGTTACGTTATTTATAGATACAACCAAATAAGGTCATTAAGACAGGATGTGGCTTCTCAGCCAACTTCATAAACGAGACAAAGCATTAATTCTCAGGAAACAGACACTCTTTGAATGACGCTTACTTTTTTAGGTAACAAATTAAAAGCTTTTTAACTTGTAAAATTTATAACGAAGCAAACCGGCGCTCATCATTACAACAATAAACACATTTTAACCCTTTAATTTCAATACATGCTACAACCAACGGCTGAGCAGGACATTTAAGGGTTAACTTCTCTAGAGGAGATGAATCAAGCTCCCTCGTGTGGCCGAAAGGTGAACTGCAGCGATAATTCTAGAATAATTTAAACGTTCTGGTAGCGATATTATTGTTGTTTACTCTTTCTTCTGACAACATGATGTGAGCGTTTACAGAAGAGGAGGTGAGGGAGGAGGAGGTAGCAGCGGGTGAGGGAGGTGACGATGGCGCCGGGGGTCTTACCCACAGTGAGGTGGGAGGAGTTGACACAGTTACGCTGAGTGTCGTCCAGAACCAGAGGATGAGGACAGCTGCAGTAATAAGAGCCCACCGTGTTGACACAAACTCCTCCTACGCAGCTCTCCTCCTCACATTCATCGTGATCTGAGAGCAGACAGACAGAGAGACAGACAGGCAGGCAGACAGACAGACAGGTGGAAAGATTGATATCTGTAAACCAAACACATTTCTTCTGGAAAAATAATTAAACTAAGCTGTTTATTTGAATTGTGTGTGTATGTGTGTGTGTGTGCGTGTGTGTGTGTATGATCAGGCTGCAGTTGTGTGTATGTGTGTATGTGCGTGATCAGGTTGTAGATGTGTCTGTGTGTGTGATCATGCTGCAAGTGTGTGTGATCATGCTGCAAGTGTGTGTGATCATGCTGCAGGTGTGTGTGCGTGTGATCAGGTTGTAGATGTGTGTGATCATGCTGCAGGAGTGTGTGTGTGTGATCATGTTGCAGGTGTGTGTGTGTGTGTGTGATCATGCTGCAGGTGTGTGTGTGTGTGCTACGTACCGACACACTCCAGCAGGGTGCTGTTATAGACGTAACCACTGGGGCAGTAGCAGTTGTATCCGGGGATGTTGTTGACACACACTCCGTTCTTACACACCTCTGGATGGAAACGTTTGCACTCGTCCACATCTGCAGAAGTAGAAGATAATCCTGCTCTTTTATTTCACTACTGACCTTCAGGTAAACCCAACAGGTGTGTCAAAAGACTCCAGACGTTTGTTTTATTCCCAATTACACAATGGAAATATCAGATTTAAAAGGAGCAGTTCACCCAGAAAACAGTCTTTACCAACACATTTTCTACCCTGCATTCTTTTATTTCTCTGTGTGTGTGTGTGTGTGTGTGTGTGTGTGTGTGTGTACCTCTGTAGCTGAAGGCTCCTGGTCCAGTAGTGACGTATCCTCTCCCACTGGGACACTGGGACAGAAACTCAGCTGCACAGAAACACAGAAACGCTTCATCACAACACAAATAAAGTTCTACATCAGGTTAAATAAAGTTCTACATCAGGTTAAATAAAGTTCTACATCAGGTTAAATAAAGTTCTACATCAGGTTAAATAAAGTTCTACATCAGGTTAAATAAAGATCTATATCAGGTTAAATAAAGATTTATATCAGGTTAAATAAAGATCTTCATCAGGTTAAATAAAGTTCTACATCAGGTTAAATAAAGATCTACATCAGGTTAAATAAAGATCTATATCAGGTTAAATAAAGTTTTATATCAGGTTAAATAAAGATCTATATCAGGTTAAATAAAGTTCTACATCAGGTTAAATAAAGTTCTACATCAGGTTAAATAAAGATCTACATCAGGTTAAATAAAGATCTACATCAGGTTAAATAAAGTTCTACATCAGGTTAAATAAAGTTCTACATCAGGTTAAATAAAGTTCTATATCAGGTTAAATAAAGTTTTATATCAGGTTAAATAAAGTTCTACATCAGGTTAAATAAAGATCTACATCAGGTTAAATAAAGTTTTATATCAGGTTAAATAAAGATTTATATCAGGTTAAATAAAGTTTTATATCAGGTTAAATAAAGATTTATATCAGGTTAAATAAAGATTTATATCAGGTTAAATAAAGTTCTACATCAGGTTAAATAAAGATCTACATCAGGTTAAATAAAGATCACCATCAGGTTAAATAAAGTTCTACATCAGGTTAAATAAAGTTCTACATCAGGTTAAATAAAGATCTATATCAGGTTAAATAAAGATTTATATCAGGTTAAATAAAGATTTATATCAGGTTAAATAAAGTTCTACATCAGGTTAAATAAAGATCTATATCAGGTTAAATAAAGATCTATATCAGGTTAAATAAAGATCTATATCAGGTTAAATAAAGATTTATATCAGGTTAAATAAAGTTTTATATCAGGTCCTTATTTTTTGCTGTGTTTTTAGATTGGCGGGATGAAGGCACGAGTGATGAAGACGTATGAAAGGGGAAAGTGGATTTTAACTTTAGGCCGTTAAAAGAAGTCATGTTTATTTTTGATGAATTAATTCGAGGAAATCTAGATTTAGGTGCGGCGTGAGCTCAACGCGTCAGTGAACGCATCACGTCCTCACTAGCTTAACCATGATGGATGTTCATGGAACATTTTTCTGGGCACGGAAACAACGCCGCCGCGCTCATGAGGTCATATGTTTGCTTTCTTTGTGAGCAGATTTTACAGTGGAATACTGTAAACATTCTGGATGAATAGAAATATGTCGAACTTTAAGGTCCGTAATGTTGATTTATTCACCGAGTCCCTCGTTAACCAAAAAAAAAGCAGCATTCTTAAAGTCTTTCCACAGCTGTTAATAATAATAATGTTATTATTATTGATGTATGCAATGGATTTCATTTAAGTGATTCCATAAAATGTTATTTATTTGAATAATTATTTTAATCACCTGGCAGCCCGAGTGTTTTAGTGTAAATGTAACATTTCTATTTCAGTAAAAGTGAGTTGTGGAACCACAAAACATTCAAATGCTACGTTAAGTTTTCCGCATAAAGCTTTATCCTTGATTTCTAACTCGTCTAGTCATCAAGAGCTCATTTTTCAACTTTTTGTTTCTAAAAAGGTATGTTTTAATCCCTTTCAGAATGATAATTGAAAGGTCCGGTGGGCTGCAGGACATCTTTTCAGCCGAGCCGCCCGGAGGAATTCAACTCGGCTCGAGCCGAGTTGAATTCCTCCTTCAAAAGCAGCCTTTTTCTTCTTCTAAATAATACGTTTGATTCTCCATTTGTCGAAACAAATCATTTATGACGCAAAATCCCTATCCATCTGTACCGGACCTGCTCTGTGGAGATAAAAAGAACTTAAAAAAAAAAACCCACAGAAATATTAAAAAAATACATTTTTACTATCAGGGGAAAGTAAACAAAAAAAACAACAACCTAGTTTTGAATATAATATTCAGTGTATTCAAAGGGATATCTCTAAAATCCTAACTAAATCTTACACACTGAAAGTTTAATAATAATAGACTATATTTTCATTTAACCTCCTCTGACAACATATTTTCAACAAACTGATATAAAACCAGTTGGTGAAAATATTGTTATATTTCTTTTTTGTGATGTAAAGCCTATCAGCAAAGTTTGCAATCCTTTATATATAACTTTTTATGTCAATCAAAAAACAGCAATCTGTGTTCTTAAGAAATAAAAAGTGTCAAAGTGAATTATTTTCTTATGAATGAAAAAAATTACCCAAAATCCGAATATATAGATATTTAAACACATGAACGTAACGTTACAGTTTTCCTTTTAGTGTGAATGAGCCTTTTAGTCGGTGACTTCCTGTGGGTCTCACCTGTGCCGGCGGAGGGGCAGGCGTGGTACTGACAACCCAGCCCCCAGCCCTCCCCCACCGTGCAGCAGCACTCCTGCTGGGTGGTGTTGGTGGCCAGCAGGTTGCAGGTTCCGCGCTCGGCCAGGTTGTAGTAGCACTCCCTCAGCTCGCCCGGATGGGCGGCGGGGAGGGGGGGCAGCGCCCGCGATGCATCCACCAAGCTGACGTGGGAGGTGGAGGAGGTGGTGGAGGAGGGGTAGCCTGTGACCTGCTGGCCACCTGCTGGCTGGATCTCCGCTGCAGGAGAGGAGAGAAAAACTATTCTTGCTATCCGAGTCACAATTATTCACCTTCTCCTCCTTCTGCTCCTTAGACCGGTGGCGTCCCCCAGGGCTCCGTCCTCGGCCCCTTACTGTTCAGCATATACGTGCTGCCACTGGTCGAGTCATGTTTTACAATCAGAACCACAGACCAACCAAACGGCTAAGCAGGACTTCCGTCTTGACCGGACCATTAGTCCCCAATACAACATGCCCGAGGTTCTACTTCCTGTGGCGGAGGAACCACAGGAAACGGGGTTCTTACGATAAATGTAGGAGCTGGTAACAGTGTGGTACCTTGAGACGCGGTGTTGACACACTTTCTGCTGAAGGTGACGAACTCCTCTCCTTCTCGGTCACACTCGCACATGAAGGTACCCTCCACGTTGTCACAGCGAGCAGAACCGCACACACCGGGCAGCGTCACACACTCGTCCTCATCTGAAACACACCGACGGAGAATCAGCGGTCGGGCGGTTCTGTTTCAGCTCAACTCCGGGTGGGTTTTGCCAGCGGAGATGAAACGTACCGACACAGGCCTTTTCATCGAGGGTGTTGGTGAATCCCCGGTGACACGCGCACAGGTAGGTTCCTATCAGGTTCTGACAGACGGCGTTTTCCCCGCACACCAACTTATTGGCACATTCATCCACGTCTGGGGGAGCAGAGAGAAACGGGACGTTCATCGACATAAACACAAGAACCTTTTGTTCATTGTCAGTTATTATAAACAGGATGAAGAGACTGATCCAGAACTAGAGGGGAGGATGTTAGAGCGGTCACAGGACGGGGTCACGGTGGAGGTGGGACCGCACCAAGGATGGGCTCCGAGCCCCTTCTTGATGGCTAACGTTGTAAAGTTTTGTTTACTCTTTACTGTGTGAATAATATCCCCAAAAAGGAGATTTTATGGAATTGTCTCGACCGCCGCCGATCCTCCACGTTAAGGCCGTAACTCAAAAACTGTTTCATGGATCATTTTTTTAATTTTATATCCCCGTAGACTTTAGTGTGAGGAAGAACAGGATTGATTTGGGGAAATGTAGGTTGCATCTATTTCCACAAAAAGCGGCCGTGGGCAGCGCTTTTAAGGGGCGTGTGTGTGTGTGTGTGTGTGTGTGTGTGTGTGTGTGTGTGTGTGCGGACAGATCAGCTGTACAGACTCACCCTCACAGATGCCAGTCGCTGTGACCTGGTAACCCGGCTCACAGGAAGTGAAGCAACGATACGAACCAATCGTGTTCTCACACCGCTGTGACGCGCAAACTGACCCGCCGGACGAGACGCACTCATCAACATCTGGGCGAGAGAGAGAGAGAGAGGGGTGACTGTAGTGCTTACACATGTAAACACTCTGGGGAAGTACAGGTTTCTCAGAACCAGGTGAGTACCGAGACAGGCGGTCCTCTCCGGGTTGTTGGTGAAGCCGGTTTCACACTGACAGCGGAAGGAGCCCTCAGTGTTCACACAGAGACCGTCTGAACACAAACCCGACTTCCTACACTCGTCCACGTCTAGAGAGAGAGAGAGTGAGAGAGAGAGAGAGTGAGAGAGAGAGAGCGAGAGTCTGTCAATGTATGTTACGTACACTTTGACACACGTGTGGAAACTGGGCCGACGGAGATGACATCAGCATGACATCATGAGTACAAGCGGGATCAGAGGAGCCATTGGCAGCAGAACAACACGAGCCTTGTTTCCAGCTTCAGAACCTCAGACCCGACAGCTTCAGGCGGGACATGAAATCACTCTGGATGTCACACCTGTGTGAGCGCCGGTCCGAAGGATTAGTGGACTACGCCTAAAAGAACCAGTGCGGCTTAAGAACGCCGCTCCCTCTGAGTAACCAGGAATGTTTCTCCCTGCTGTCTTTAATATTGAGAGATAGGATTGTCTTCACGATTAAATGCTGGAGGGACGTTACATTTTAGGACTTATTACCTAATTCATCAGAATCTGCGTCCATATTTTCTTACGCCCCACAGAACAAGTTCTTTCCTCTGATTAACCGCCGTCTCAATCACCTCTAGTGGAATCTCAGGATTAATCAGGAGTACGAACGCTGTTCTACAATATATGTCACTGTGTGAACCTGGACTGTTTCACTGTGTGAACCTGGACTGTTTCACTGAATGAACCTGGACTGTTTCACTGGATGAACCTGGACTGTTTCACTGTATGAACCTGGACTGTTTCACTGGATGAACCTGGACTGTTTCACTGTATGAACCTGGACTGTTTCACTGTATGAACCTGGACTGTTTCACTGTATGAACCCGAACTGTTTCACTGAATGAACCCGGACTGTTTCACTGTATGAACCCGGACTGTTTCACTGGATGAACTGGGACTGTTTCACTGTATGAACCTGGACTGTTTCAGTGTATGAACCTGGACTGTTTCACTGTATGAACCCGGACTGTTTCACTGTATGAACCCGGACTGTTTCACTGAATGAACCCGGACTGTTTCACTGTGTGAACCTGGACTGTTTCACTGAGTAACAAACTTCTAAATAAATGTCATAAGTTTACACGGGGGTCTTAATCCTGTTGAACACCCACAGACTCACCGATGCAGGCGGTCCTGTTCTCATTAAGAGTGAATCCTTGGGAGCAGACACAGGTGTAGCCTCCTACTGTGTTCACACACTCTCCTCTGGGGAAACAGAAATCTCCCTCCAGACACTCGTTAATGTCTGAGGACACAAACACACATTTTAAAATCACCCTTTTAACAGACAAAAATCATGATTCTATGTTTCCAGTGGTTCTAAGGATCGTCAGTCGTCATGTTACCGACAGGCAGTGAACTCACCTCTGCAATGCCTCCCCAGGCCGGGGGCTCGATACCCGGGTAGGCAGTCACACCGAAAAGAGCCAATGGTGTTCACACACACCCGCTCTGCCTCGCACGCCCCGACGCTAGCACACTCATCAATATCTGCCAGAGGAAGAGAAAATCCTGGAATCTCCGTAACAATTTGGTTACCATGTCCAGAGTGTGGTGGTGTGTTACCTTGGCAAGAGCCGTCATGGCCGCTATATCCCGGCTGGCAGGACACACAGCGGTACGATCCCACCGTGTTCACACACTTCTGACCAGGACACTGGGAGGCCTGTTCACACTCATCCACATCTGACACACACACATTCTTGTAAATAAGACTTAATGAGGACCAGGTAAAGAGACCCACAATGTGAGGACCGGGTGTTCTATTTTACATATAAACATGTAAATAGTTATTCAAAAGCACTCACACACACACACAAACAAACACGCGTACATGGACACACAAAATGACTGGCAAAATCTACAATTCATCATCTGTCCGTAATAAACAAATCTCACAAGAACAGTTTAATTTATCAAAGCAACAGAATTTTTTTTTTCCCCCACATCTAACAACTTCCGTTTTAACAGACGACTGCAGTTTCTGAACGATTCCAGCCCAAATGACGAGCGTCACTAGTACTTTGTAATAAACATTTTAGTTGCTATAACATCCTGCTAGCGTGAGGCACAGCCAGACACCAGTCGTCAGTGAAAGTAGCGTTTGAAGTCATATTTGAGAAACAGTGTTAAAATCTGCTCCTTAAACTACTGTATGTTTAAAAAGATTTTTCTATATACTTATTATTATAAGTATTACTTTACTACTATATCTGTACATCAATAGTTGCTATCATTAGACTATTCCCCCCATCAACTCATATATTCTTACAAAATAATCCTGCAATACTCTTCTGTGTGTTACATCATCACCTATATCTATCTATAGATATCTATATCTAGATATCTATAATATCCACCTTTGTATGACATCTGTCATCAGTTTAATATTCTTACTCTATAAGACAACTGTAAATAGTAATAGTGTGCCATGTTGTGCGGTTTCTATTTGGTTCTACCCTTATTTTTCTGAACAAAGATTTATCTGAGCTACATAATTAGGTTCAGTTCTCAGACTTGATCATTATTCAACAGTCCTGATGGACAGCCTGTGTGTGTGTGTGTATGATTGTAGGTGTACCTGCACACAGTCCGTTAACACTGTTGTATCCCTGCTGACAGCCAACACAGCTGTAAGACCCTTCGGTGTTCACACACTGTTGACCAGGACAAGACGTCCTGTCCTCACACTCGTTTACGTCTATGGAGGAATGAGAGAGTGAAGATGGAGAGGGAGAGTGAGTGTGTGACCTCCCTTTTGTTGGTCATTTTATGATTCACACATCGCAGGTTATAGGTGAAGGCTATTTGCTTTCATATTTGCCAGGCGGAGAAACACTCACAGGGTCATAATTAGGTTTTTTGCTGAATAGTGAGGCGTCATTGGTGTGATTGGTAGGAATCACAAAGAACATCCATGTGATTTTGTTTTTGCACTTTACTGCATCTTCACCTTTACTGTATGTCCTGATGGAGTCCCCTGGGATATGGATATATTTATGTCCCCAAAAAGTTGGCAAAATGATGGAATGGTCATCCCCTTCCACCGTAGATACTTCATGTTAACGCGATAACTCAAAGATTACTTCATGGATCATTTTAAAATTCTATACCGACATAGACCGTCATGCAAGAAAGAACTGTATGGTTTCGGGAAAGGTGGGTTCCATATGTCCACCACTAGGGGGAGATTTATCTCCAAAAGCTTTCAGCCCATAATTACTCAATCATTGGTCCTATTTAGTCCAAATTTGGTCTATATGAATCAACTTGAGGTGATTCATCTTGTTTCTATTATATTTTACTCTCATATTTCATGTTTTACTCATTAAGGGCTGGCCATTATTGGCCAGACATAACATGAGGAAGTACTTCAGAAACAAGTAGGGAAAAGGTAGGATTTTCATTTCCTTAACAACCATGAATCCCAAATCATTGTTCCGATTTGGTCTAAATTTCTCTAATTTTAACTTTACTTTCCCCAAAGAGATCTATCTTGTATTTGTCATATTTTATTGCAATTGTTCACACTTCACTCACTACGGGACTATTTTGGAAAAAAAAAATCTTTGACCATTACTTCCCACATAATGCATAATTATTGACTCAATATTGGACTGATTGAGATTTTTAATGAGTCACAATTAATTTTAGGAGTTCAATCAGGGGGATTGTTTGTACAAAGCAGGGGATTGGTGGCTTTTCGGGGATGTACCCTTGCGGTCAGGAGGACAGCTTAGGCCTAGAAAACATTATTAAAATGTGTGCGTGTGTGTGTGTACCTATGCACTGTCTGCTATTAATGAGTGTGTATCCAGGGCGACAGGACACACAGCGGTAGGATCCCACAGAGTTCACACACATCTGACCAGGACACTGAGATGGATCAGCACACTCGTCTATATCTAAACACACAAACATACCTGAGAGTCAGAAGCTGAGTCTGATTTCACTTTCATCAGCTAAAACCAGCTGAACGTTAGCATAGTTTAAGCCGTGCATGTGATGTATGATCTCAGAATATAGTTCCTTCAGCCTGAACCAGGATATCGTCTGCAATATGAAGCAAATTGTACGATTCACACCATCCACCACTGCCACTTTACCTGTACAGTTGTTGTTCAGGAGCTTGTAACCATGACGACAAACACAGCGGTAGCTTCCAGGTGTGTTTTCACATCGGCCGTTGGAGCAGGGAGCCTGGCGACACTCATCGATGTCTGTAGACAATCACCACAACACACTGATGAGACTCTTCCCTTGATTCTTATGAAGCAATATGTAGCCTGCTATAAGCTAAAATTATATATATTATCAACATATGCAATAATGACAATTTAGAATTATAATAAATATTATTCGTTATGCTTATTTAATATCCAGTGTAAGCTAATATTGATGAGGGAATGGACTGAAGCAGACTATATGATGTGATACTAACAATAATCAGTCTTTTACTAAACAACAGCTATCTAGCTAACTAGCCGGTGGGATCATTTAGCAAATATCATGTTACTACAGGCATTGGTGTGAGATTTGGTTTATTAAGTTGTTAATTTTGGTCTAATAATATTGTTGAAATCATGGATTCATCAACATAACACCATGCTGGAGAGACAGGTGTGTCTACCTGTGCAGACCCTGTTGTGGAGTCTGTAGCCAGGCTGACAGGAGATGCAGCGGTACGAGCCCTGACTGTTGATGCACTCCTGACCGGGACACCGCAGAGCGTCCTCACACTCGTCCACATCTGAAAAACACACACAATTTATCCCTCTGACACTGATGATCTCTGATCTGTTGCTCACTTTGTATGACTTTTGATCATTTTGACCTTGTGTCTTTACCTGTGCAGGTGTTACCGCTGAGTTTGTAACCGAGGCGACAGACACACTTAAAGCTGCCCGCTGTGTTTTCACACCGGCCGTTGCTGCAGGGGTTGAGCAGGCACTCGTCGATGTCTGAGGAAGTGACAAAGAGAGCTTTTTTTTTAAGTTGGGTCATATGAAAGACATTGTTTCATACATGAAAACGAGGCCAGATCACACTGAAAAAGAACTTCTTTCTTTTGGTACAACATGCTCTTCTTTCTTCTGCCTTGCGTTACAATTATAAGCAGTTTTTAGGGAGTTGGAATGGAAAGTCTCCTCGTAATCAGAGCCTTAATGGAACAAGCCATCCGATATTAACTTATTTTAAAGGGACTGAGCACAAATGCTGCATCCCTGAAAACGATTTCTTTTTATTTTGTGCTAGCGTTCCTACACTACCAAATATAAATTTCAAGAAAGTAAAAAAAAGCCTCCGAAATAAGCAAAGAAGGAATATTACTCGTGCTCTCCAGGTGAATGATGAATGTTCTAGAAGTTTAACCAGTGAAATTGCAGGATAAAGCTGCTTGGCTTACTTCAAAAATAATAAACAAAAATATGATATATGTATATACAAGATAGATTTTCTTGAGTTGATTCATATGTAACATATTATAAGTAAATTGGACCAACAGTTGAGAAATCGTGGAACAGGAACATTTTGGTGATTAAGCTCCTCCTAGTGGCGGGAATATGAAATTAACCTTTCCCTAAATCAATCCGGTCTATGTGGGTATTAAATTTGAAAATTATCCATTAAATAGTTTCTGAGTTATCGCATAAACAACAATGATCTGAGGCTTGATGCAATCGATAACGATTCGGTAAAACATCCCTGACGTTCCAGGATCTAATGAATGTCTGAGTGCTTATTTGATCCCCTGGTGCCGCTCCACAGGAGCAACAAACTGCTTGTCTACTGCCTGGCATTTTAAAAGAGCCGTTGCACCTGCAGAAATGAGGCGCTGTGTTATCGGACCCAACTTTCATTTACGACCACGAGATGAACGCAACATGCTGCACAAGAAACGGAACAAAAGAAAGAAGCAAACAGGAAGTAGACGTCACCTTGACAGCTGGTATGCTGGCTGCTGGTCCGGTATCCAGAGGGACACACACACCTGTAGCTTCCAATGGAGTTCACACACTCTCCCACCGAACACGCACTTGGATACTGCACACACTCATTCACATCTACACACATCAGTCGTTTATTATTCACTTTACCTCTGGAGACATTTCTTCAAATAATTGATATTAATGTTCTTCAGTCAAGTAGCTACTCAAATATCTACGTTTAAATCCTAAATGGTGTATAAAATAAACCAAAAACTGAGGCTTAAAGGTAGATGAATGCAGCTTGTAAACACTAAACCTGACACACACTGCTTGACAATGAGAATTTTTCTGCCAACTGTATGTGTACATAAGTCATATGCAAGTGTGTGTGCTGACCTGCGCAGTATGTGCGCTGAGAGTTGGGCTGGTATCCCGGATCACAGATACAGCTGTGTCGCCCACCAGGCTGATCGATGCAACGGCCACGCCCACAAACACCTGGTCTGCTTTCACACACACCTCGCACTGCTGCAGATACACAAAAAAAAAGAAGATGTTACTCACACACACTGAATGTTTTTAATCAGCTTCAGTATGAAGATGATGAGATGAATATTTTCTTCTTGTTTGGGTGAAGTCCCACCTCCACCTAGAACCTTGTCACTACTACACACCTCACGGTTGTCACACTGCTCTCATACAAATCCTGTTCCACTAACATACAGCCGCTCCCTCTCTAAATACACAACGCGACTCCTGACCGCCTATAAACTTCTCATACAACTTGACTTTTGTGTGGAATCTTTCTTAAACACACAAAACTGAGGTCAAAGTTTTCTTTCTCATGAAGACTAGTAGTTTAAAAAACACTAAATGCTGTGGCTCCGTCACAGAGATCAGTTCTTCTAAACGCTCCAGCTGTGCTCGGTTTCTACTGCCACTCACTCTGGGTTCGGCTCGTTGGGCTGACAGCGGGTCTGTTCTGTAGAGGAGGGGCGGCTGCGCTGGGCCTCGATGGACGCTCAGGGCTCTGAGGATGAGCCGGAGCAGGAAGAGAGTCCCCTCTGGCTGCTGGCTGATCAGGCCGGGACACAGGAGATGATTGAACTCCTGCAAAGGAGAAAGGATGTATCTCAAAGTTTGAAGAATGGGGTTATGGAAGCTTTGACTTCCTGTTTCTATTCTCCTTAGCGTGAAATCAGGAGAATCTACACAGACCAACATAAGCTAGAAGGTGAAGGTCCCTCTGCCATGAAGGTCATAGTGAGGCCCCACTATGACCCCGGATAAGTGGAGGAAAATGGACCTGAACCTGGAGATGATTCCCACTGAGATCGGATGGAAATTCTTGGAGCTTAAAAAAAAAGTTGGTGAGGTGGTTGGACTGGCAAGTTCCAAAAACTCTAATCTTCACTTGACTTACACGAGAGGTGAGAGAAAACTAAATGATCTGCAGTGAAAGCATCATTGTGAAACCTGGGAACCTCTGTTACCTTGTCTACCGGTGGACGGAGGTTGTGGTCTTGGCTGTGAAGAAGCCGGGTCAGGCCTGGCTCTGTCTGGAGTCTGGGGTTTGTCCTGGTTGGCTGTGCTGCCAGTTCCGCCCGGCTGAACAGGCCTAACGGAGGGAGGGTCCAACGGACTGGGCAGAGGCGGAGGAGGTCTTGTGTTGATTCTTGTGGACCCTGTATCAGAAGTACCTGCACCACCTGCAGAGGAAAAGAGTTTCCTCTAAGAACTTGAGGCTCCATTGCTACTGGATCCACAACCAGAACCCGGTAGGAGGGAGACCTGGGTGTAGCATTCGAGGATGTTGTGCAAACTGATTTAAATCATTCTGGAAGTCTGGTAAACTGAAGCATCCATTCAAGTTGAGAATATCACAGAAGAATTTTGCAGTATACTCTAGCTCGATCCATTTAGGTACCCTGGTTATCCTGGTTGCTCTGAGTTACCACCGCTGCTCCCCGACTCCCCAGCTGCTCGTTGACTCTCTGGTTAAACTGCAGCGCTGAAGCGGAGTACTGATAACCAGGACCGGCTGGACAGATCTCCCTAAACGCCACTGGAGGAGACAGAGAGAGGATAATAGTCAAACAACACCTTAAGAACCGAGAGAAATGAGAACATTGTCATTTTCTTAAATCTTTATACTGTTTATCGGTAATAGAAGTAACTTGTATAGTATTAATATTGGTTTGTAAAACAAATAATATTTCACACAAGATGAAAATTTTACCATTTGCTGCTCACCGCATAAAAAAATCCTTAATAACAATTGGAGAAGATGGTTAACTTGATCAGTAGAGCAGAAATAGATTTGTTTCAAAACAATCTAGGGACTCAGGCCTTCAGAAGACTTTCTTTAAAAACTCAATGAGTTGTACGGAGTTATGTTTTTGTTTATTAGAGTCTCGATCAACTTTCACATGTCTAAAGGAATCCTTTACCTTTGGCCGAAAAATGTTTCTGGAGCTTCACAGCTAAACCAAGAAACTGAAACCAAAGTTTGTGGCTAAGTTGATAAAGACTGAATTTTAAATTTTTAGGTGAATAATTCCTTTAATTTAGCAGGTCATATTAGTTTAAATGGTTAACTAACTAGCCAGCCAGCACAGCTGTGTAACTAGATCAACTGGAGGTTAACCAACCTGAACCAAAGTAGGGACACCTTTGGCATTCGGCTCCCCAGGCTTTGCCGACCCGACTGCAGCAGCAGATCTGCTTGGTGATGTTCCTGAGAATGGGCAGGGAGCAGGAGGACGGACCCTGACCAAAGCCCAGAACCCTGTGGCACTGACCCTTCTCTTCCGATATCACATGCTGGGCTGAGGGGGACACACACACCAGGACAGGAATGACTTACAATGAGCTCATCTGGGACACAAAATGGACTTGAGGCCAAGGGCGGAGCATGCAGAATCAGCAGCATGCTTTTTCAGGCTAGAGTCAACATTGAAACAGGACAGGCTCGACGACAGACTCGACACGTAAGCAAGCTTTTACATCGCAGCCATCAGCATACCTGAATTTTGATTGGATTTAAGAAGCAGTGGAAATTACTCAAGAACATTTAGCGTCTTTAGAACACCAAGAGGTGCTATGTGCATCTTCAATTTAAATATTTTTTAAGACATGTCCCATCAGTAGCGCAAATAATCCAAGGTCCCCGTTAAGAACAAAGACAAGAATGGAGGTGTCCTCCGTAAAGACGATGACCAGACGGATGGATGTTAAGATTCCCCGACCCCAAAGTTCAGAACTTCAGAAGTTACATTCATACCAATTAACTCCTGAGATACACAGATTATCTTCTTTAACCAAGTGTCAGAAGCTTGTCAGACAAGTTCTTCCTTGACAAACAATTGACGAGATAATTTGAGATATCCTACTAAAACCGGTAGCAGTCCTGAATATCAGTTCAGATTTACGGATAACCTTTTACCCACTTTTTTTACCCACAATTCAGCTTAAGTCATTTGCGAATAAACTTGGCAAAATCTACTTCAAATGTTGGACATAATATAAATGTGCATTAATTTATGATATGAGCTTCAGTTAGTTGGTTTGTTTGTCATAGTGACTCAACATAATGTAGAAACACTGGATTAATTATGACTGTATATTATTTTATGTAATAGAATCGATGGAAAAGTCATTTTTTTATATTTGCTTAAATTATCTCTACAATTTATAGACACTAGAAACCAGAAATAAAGCCCCAAAACTTTAATTTTATCATTTAAATCTTCTAAATATTCTGAAAACAGCTCGATAGAATTTGTCATTCATGAATTTAAGGGGCTGAAACCTCAAAAATTGCACGACCTCTAAAAATCTTTAAGAAAATGTTTTTTTTGTATTCGCCACAGGAAATTAAACTCTTGACATAATCTAACTCTAGTAGCCTGGATATCTGTTTTGGGTCTATGCCGATCTGAAAACCAAACCCTGTGATTATTGATTATATTGTAATTCATGTTTTTAAATTGTTTTTTTAGAAAGAAAAGATAAATACAAGTAAAAAAAATAGAGTGTTGGTCTTAATGAAAGTCATATGTAGCTCAAATAGAACACATAGCACCTTAAAGAGGAACTGTTCCACCTCTGACCACACCCAGCAGTGATGTCACGGCCCACTAACAAACCTTTAAAGGTCCACTTCCACACCACTGCAAGATGAGAAGTTTGATTTGACCTCTGGATAGTCAGAGGCTGTAAAGTTTCTCTTTAATGGCAGATAATGAATCAACCTACAAATATTTACAGATAAAAAGACACAGTGAGTCAGACGCGGGGAAGGAAAGCATCACGACTGAGACACACAAACAGCCAAGACAACACCAGAACCTCAGGTTTACACGGGCCGGCCTGGCCGGAGGAACCGTGTCTCCAGGAAATCACATTTATAAACGACAAATATAGCCGGAAGTAAATTATTCAACCCTCTTTGTGTGTTTATTAGGAAAGTATTTATCAGTGGGTTTGTCATAAACAAATCATACAAGAACAGACAGAAGGGTGGGATGCGGTTCTGTGGGGCCACGAGAGAAAATTGGAACATTTGGGGCCAAAGGATCATCGGAATGAGGAGGAAGAATGAAGAAGATGCTGGAAATAGTTGAGAGGGAGTCGCAGAGAGGGAATGAGGAATTGTGGGATCGCAGGAGGAAGTCTGGAGTGACAGAAGAACGTTAGAGCGGAGCAGGATATGTATGGGAGGAGCATGGGAGCGGTGAGGTGTGCAGAAGAAATGATGGATGGGTTCAAGGTGGAGGTGGGACTGCACCAAGGGTTGGTTTGAGCCCCCTTGATGATGATGAGGTGGATGGACAGGATTAAAAAGGAGGACATCGTATAAAAAGTAATAAAGATTTACCAGATTTTTATTTTCATTTGTCATTTCTAGGAGGCACAACACACAATAACACACACACACACACACACACAATACACACATAATCCAGATATTACACACACCCCACCATGAGGTTTTCCAGACAGTTTGGAAGCAACAGAGACGAGACGATGTCAGGCATGATGAATCAGCTTTGATTAAAGCGTTGTCATTAGTTACCAGGCAGACCGGCATCCTGCAGCAAACCCCACCCCTCATCATCCTCTTCCTCTTCAGCGAATGCCAGTCAGAATAAGCAGATTCCCAGTCCGGCTTCGCAAAACCCATCTGAGCAGCAACAGACTGAACCGATTCTCGACAGCAACTAATTCAAAAGGTTGGAGTTTTTGTTTGATGGAATTTAAGTTTTTCTGTTTACTTAACGTCGTTTCCTTACGTTGTTTTGAGGCATAAATCATTTGTCTCAAGTTTAGGGTTGTGTGATAAAACCAGTAAATATCGGTACGACCTATAAGTTGTACTAACATTAACTTTAACTTATCGTTCTCTTCGCAAGAAGTCTGGCCTCTGTGACCCCAGTTTGACCCCCCAGGGCCGATATTAGCGCCTCAAAACAGCGACAACAGATTTTTACTGTCGTGTTTGACGATGTGCGTAAAGTTTTAACTATTAGTGTAAAATATGATAAATACAGTACAGATCTCCTCGAGTCGCTTGAACTATAATTTGGGACCAACGGTTGAGAAATGATGGCCCCAAAAACCCTTAGAGATAAATAATAAGAATAATAATAATACATTTAATTTATAATGCACTTTACATTTGGATCACATCTCAGAGTGCTAAATCTCCCCCTAGTGGCATAAATATTGAACTGACCTTTTCAAAAATCAAACCCGTTCTTCCTCATACTCAGGCCTCTATTGAAAGTGTCTTACGAAACTTCTCTTCATACATCCGAAGTATTTGGTAAAGGTTTTTTGATTTAATTCTTGTTCGTTTTGAATGTGAAAGAAACAAAAACTGTTTTTGGTCGGATTGGCTTTTTCGCAGGGAGATGCAACAAAAATCTACAGGATCGGTGGTCAATTTTGTTCATGCACATCTGGCAACCCGGACTTGTAGAAAGGTGGGACCTTTGTTTACGTGATGTTTTCTGGCATCTGATGAAGATCTGGGTGAGTCTTCTGCAGTGACTTACGTTACTGCTAAATACAGTCTCCTCTACGCAGAATTTAGAAACACACTGAGCTCAGATGGATTCAGGAAGTCCTGACCTGGAGTCCACACTATTCCTGATTTCATTCCAAAGCCGGCGGCTGTGTGTGAATGTGTGTGTGTGAGTGTGTGTGTGTTACTCACAGATGCAGATTCCATGTGAGGCGTCCAGGATGAACCCCGCCCTACACACACAGCTATAGCTCCCCCTGGTGTTCACACAGATCCCGTTCTCACACAGCCCCGGCCGCAGGCACTCATTCACATCTACACACATTAACACACACGTTAACACACACGTTCCTGGGAGCTGTATTAAACAGCCATTAGCAGCTAGCAGGGTCATCCAAGACAAATTGGTCCAGAGGGAGGAGCCAGATTTGAAACCCCCTAGAAATGAGCTCAAAGGACCTAGGGAGAACTTTTGGAACCAAACCTGGGAAGGGAATTCATTAATTGAAGTGATGAGTGCGTGGTGGCCCAAAACATCTGTATGGAGCTGCCACCCAGTGGGCGGAACCACTTTCAACGACGGGCACTTGGATTGAGCCTGGTTGAGCTTTTTCCTGGTATCTCAGACTGGTTCTGGGAACAAGTTATTTCTTTTTCACATTGAGTGGCGACAGTTGGAGGTGGCTAAAGCAAATGGTTAGGATGCCCTCTGATCCCTGAAAACTCTAACATGGATGAGATCCTGGATTAGTTCCAGAACTCCCTGGAAATATTACATATCTGGCCCGGGAATGGACGAATAGGCTGGAGCGCTTTGCTGGGGAGAAGATTGCCTAGAATACCCTACTTGATCTGATGTCACCTCCATCTGGCCCCAGATAAGTGGGAAAATATGAACAGCTGGATGGATTGATAGTTTGACTCATGAACCTGAACCCCTGCCGCCAGAATTTGCATCATTAGCATATTTCACTGATAGAGTTTTCCGGATCCGGCTCAGTAACTTTTGAAGATCCAGCAAAATGTGAAACCTAACAGAATCGGCAGATTCCACTAGAGTTTGTTCTTTGTTGAAGTCTGTAGAATTAACTATTCTTATCTCACCTTAGTGAAATGTACCTGTACGTCTCAACATTCTGGTTCACCAGATCTGGAACATTTCTTGGGTCCATGTCTGACTGATGTGGACTAGGATTCGTCTAGATTGACGTCATGGTGTTATTTTTGTCCAAGAATTTTCGGCTTTATCCAGGGAGCAAAACAACCTTGTAAAACAAAAACCCTTCAATAATATTT
The DNA here is from genome assembly GCA_009660295.1 of Lophius piscatorius. Lineage (NCBI taxonomy): Eukaryota > Metazoa > Chordata > Actinopteri > Lophiiformes > Lophiidae > Lophius > Lophius piscatorius. The sequence continues at coordinate 32,319 of VRLP01004245.1, read as the reverse complement.
AGTAACTTTTAGAGCTTTCAGCCCGGATGGATTGAGAAGGGAGGGATGGATCCAGATCCAGATCCATCTGGCTCTCAGTCAGGAAACAAGAAGAACACAACGCTGCCAGACTCAAACTAGAAGCTGGTGACAAAGCCGAGACATGAGCTGCAATCAACACCAAACTGAATTCCAGCTCGCCATAATAAACGCAACGGAATCATAAAACAGTCTTTCCAGCTCTGTGGCAACAGCGGAGGTAGTAACAGATGTGAACCACATTTGCTCAGAGTACACAAACACCGGCGTGGCCCACAAGGGGTCTTCCCGTTGTGATGCTGTTGGCTTAACGCTGTGAAATAAGGAGGGCTGAAAAGATAATCCATCAATCAGAACCAGAGTTCAAAACAAGCTTTCATGTGACTTACAAATACTTTCACAAATATGTATTGATGTATCAGTCCACTGACTCCCTCATCCACCGCCTGAGATTGAAATCACGCCTCTGTGACCTCTGACCCTTTACCTCCTGTGTGTGTGTGTGTGTGTGTGTGTGTGTGTGTGTGTGTGTGTAACTCACCGACACACTGAGATCCATTGACCTCGAAACCAGTAGGACAGCTGTTGTTGGTCCGACCTGATGACGATCAATAATAACTGATTAGTAATAATCACAGATATAAAGCGAGAGAGAGATAGAGATAGAGCGAAGGGACGGAGGCGAGTGGGCTGGTGGAATGGGCCGTGGAATATTCTACAAAAAGGTATGGGTTAAGGTTTAAGAAGCCCAAGAAAAACTTTAAGGCAAAAGTGAATTTGTTAAATTTACGAGTCGGGATATTATGGAATCGCAATTTCCGCCAATGGTGGCACATTTCTTCCACTAGGGGGAGTTTTATCTCCGAAGGTTGTCGGGCCATTCGTGTCAATTTAGTCCAAATTTGGTGCAAAGGAATGATGGAATGATAGTTGATCATTTTACCGACTAAGGGAAGCTTTCGTAGGAAAAACAGTTTTTTCAACGAAACATGACTTTTTAATACCATTAATATTTGAATAATTCAATACCATTTTAATTACACTTTAAAAATTCTTCATTCTCATTTTTATGCAAAAATGTTCTTGTTTTATTGTGAATGTTGTCAGTTTTTGACATATGAAGTTTTTTTGGCAACTCATTTTAGTTCATTTCAAAACGAATCGAGGAAAAACACTTTGACTTTTCACAATATTTATAAAAAACTTCATTTGACGTGTTTTCCCATCTTACTTCATATATCAATTTATTCAAAATATGTTGTCTGTTGCTTCCAGGACGCCTCCCTTTGGAGGTTTTCCAGACCCTCCAGAACTCTCTGGAGGGTCTAAATATCTCATCTGGCCTGGGAACGCCTCGGGATGCCCCCAGGAAGAGGGATTACTGGAAATGTCCTTCTTAGCCCGCTACCACGGCGACCCGACCCCGGGTAAGAGGAGGAAAATGGATGGATGTTGTCAGTGGGAGTTAAATGTTTAGAATGATTAACTGGATTCAAACTTGACTTCAGTAAAAAAAAAAAAATCGGGTCGGATCAGGAAAAATCTACCCGAGTAATCCTTTAAAAATGTCTCCGGAACCGCTCCAAACCCAGACCCTGTTCCTTTTTCAGACCTTAGAACCAGAGGAGAAATACTAAACATCCTCTCTCTCTGGCTTTTAAAGGTGTATTGCGTCATTCTTTCTGGTTTGACAGACTCATGTGAACTTACGCCAGCGAGCGAACTAACACAACTTCCTGTGTGTCTGCTGTGTGCAGATGTTAGCCGTGTGTGTGCGTGTGTGTGTGTGTGTGTGTGTGTGTGTGTGTTATAATGTCAGCTGGTTATATAAGCAGCTCCTGGTGGAGTATTTCCAAAATATTTTAGCCATAAAGTATCAGGCCTACAGACGCAGAGAGAGGGAGAGAGAAATATTCCTGAGAGTGTGTTTATACGACGGCGTTTGACAGGACTCTGTTATTGTTGGTCATCCATCACCAAAGTATTTTTAGACAAACACAGTCAGTCCTTCGCAAACTCTGGATAAACTTCACCGCGCATGAAAATCATTAAGCGAAAGCTGGAAACAAGATTATTCAATTCCTGTTTGTGTTTGTGGGCTTCAAATAAACAATTTTTCATCTGTTTGGAAGAAGAAGAAAAAAAAACACACGAGGATATTTCTAAATAGCTCATCATGTGTTTTTTTTCTGCAAATCCGACATCCGTGTCCCCTGAATGATTCTTCCCTGGTTCTTTCATGGAGACCCTTTAGCTACAGTCAGCTGCTGCTAACCAGCTTCCTGAGGAATCTTAACCAGTTCCTGTAGAAACTGTCTGGCGTAGAAGCTGCAACTGTCTACTCAAGATCCCACCAGAGGTTTTTGCTCTGGGATCCGAGTCAGGCGAGGGAGACAGCCGCTCTACGGCGTTCCAGGACTTTCTCTGGAATCAGGCCCTTGTTGGACTTTGAGGTCTGCCTGGAACCATTAAGTGTCCAACGACAGCCAGGCTTCAGCTTCTGCACAGATTGCGAGACGTTTTCTTCTAGGATTTATTGATCCCCGATGGGACCCACATGCTGCAGGTTTACGGGAAGCGAAGCAGCCCCAGAGCACCAGCGAGTCATCACTATGCTTCACTGTGGGTAGGGGGTCTTTTCAACCTTTCCTTTATTCTTCCTCTTGCGACAAGACAGCTGGTCCAAAGACCCCACAAGTTCCAGTTTGGTTGTTTCCCCGCGTTTAGGAAGCTGGACAACTTCCTAAAATGACTTTTCTTATGATTTTGGGCCAGCAGTGGGGCCTTAATGTAGTAAGTTTGCTGAAGTAAGTCTCGGAGTTTCAGGGTAAAATTAGGGTAAAATTCAGGAAGTTGGAACGTTTATTTTCAGGCTTGAGTCGTGAGTGAAAGCATTTTGTGTTAAATTTGTGAATAAAAAACACTTTGTACACATCGTATCTGATGTGTTGAACTTTTTAAACTTTGCCGTTATCTACCGTCAAATTACAAACTGCTGATAACAGATTTTGAAAATAAACCTAATATATGTACAAGGAGGTTCAATACTTTTGCTTCCACCTACCCATGTATTTGGGTATTCGGTGTGTGTGTGTGTGTGTGTGTGGGTGCATACCAGCTTTATCAGGACAGAGGACACAGTCCGTGATGCCCCAGGCCTTCCCAATCCCTTTGCAGCACATGTCCCTGCTTCTCAGACCAGGTAAAGGAGAGCTGCACTGAACACACACACACACACACACACACACACACACACACACAAATACACACAAAAAAAGAACACAAAAATATAAGTACAAAGGTTTTGGACTTGAGATGGTATTAAATCATGAAGGGTTATGAAACCATCAGTTTTTGGTAAAAACCATTAAGAAATCTGCTTTATATGAATATATTAAAATGAATAATATAAAAACTATTCAGCGGCAAACCAGAAAAATATTTATATATTATGTATAGAACTAATGTGACAATAATGTCCCACAACATTAATGTGACAATAATGTCCCACAACATTAATGTGACAATAATGTCCCACAACAGCTGATACTGATGGTTCTCAACACGAATAAAGGACAACATCATTCGTTCATGCTAGCAGCTACGTGCGTCTTTGAGCTCAATGCTAAAACCGGCGTAACATACTCCAATGACAATGCTAACATGCTAAACGTTATGTTCACCTTATTTACAATCCTAGTTTAGCATGTTCGCGACCCGATGTATGCTAATAAGGATTAACTACAGAGGGAATGGACTGTCTTAGCATGAAAAGAAGCTAACCGCCGTCAGCACTTCACAGGCTACTCAACGCAGTCATTAACCCGACTCGATGATAGCACAGGATGAAGAGTCAGAGGATGGCCAAAAACATCTTATTTTAGCACATTCTGTGTTGTGTTGTGTTTCTGTCGCCGCTATGAGCCAATCGGCCCTGCTAACACGGCTGAAAACAGAAACAGTAGAAGTTCTTCGGTGCAGCTGTGTTTGGCTACGAAAAAAAATATGGAAGTCTGCCTCCTGACGCGGCGATGAGTACCGGTAGCCAGTTCTAACAGGATACGGAAGTTTTTAGCTTGTTATCGCAGCGCTGGACGTGAGGACCTGTAGCCGCAGAAGAACCTAAAGCTGCATTTTATTATCTGTAAGAAATATAGCCGAGGAGGGAGGGAGGGAAGTGTGAACATAGTCGATATCTGAAGCCAGAGAGCTAATGTGAACCAGACAAGTCTTTTTAGTGTGTCGTCCCAACTCATTACAGGACCATCAACATAAATCACTCTTTTACGCTCACTATAAAAGACTCGTACAAAAATAAAACCACCAGCAAAAGCTATCAAAGGAGACTGATTGCTAACTCAAGGCGTTTTATTTCAAATACAATTATCGGCCTATTTGCGTGGAACTTTAATTACCTGGGGATGATTTGAAATAACGTCTGGTATTAATCGTGTTAATTATACATGCCTGTAATGTGTAAAGACAAAAATTTCACCTTAAATCAACTCTATTTCACCAAACACAAAGGTCATGTGATCATTTTAGTCCCTTGAGGAATCTCAGTGGTTTTGCATTGGAATTCATTTTTTCTTTTCCTCTCTCCGTTTCTTTGCAAGTGGAATTTCTGGCAGCTGAGGTTGTTAAAATGAACTGGTCCTACGCTGTCGCCCCTAACAACTAAGACACATAAGCCTCCAATCCCGTGCGTCTTATAGTTTGTGAAATACAAAATGCTGATGATAGTTGCGTCCTGCAGCTAGCCACGTAGCTGTACGGGGACAGGGTCGGCTTAGACTTTGAGACTTCGGGATTACGACCTGCTCTGCTCGTGACATCCACCTGCCCACCTGTGCGTCCCAACTCCCGCCCTCCCAACTGTCACCCCTCGGCACTGACAGCTGACCTGGTTGAAGCGGCGGTTGATGTAAGGCCGAGCCATGACATCCTATCAGGGGGATAACGTTTATAAAACGGAGGTCCTCAGGCGACGTTCTTCCCGTGTGACTAGAACCTAAGGTGCCTTTATTGTCACAGCATGGTCGACCTCAAAGCTCAAACTCCAACTTCTAACTCTGTCTCTGTTGACGACATCATCCAGAAGGGGACACTGACGCATCAACAGCTTACTGAAATTTCGCCGTGTTAACATTGCTACGTTTTTGCGTCAGAAGTTTAAAATAAGGCGAAGTAAGGAGTAACGCTTCTCGGTTTTGCATCAGAGAATGCCTCGAAGTTTTCTTATGATTTCCGTGTCCTCACGAATATCCATATCCAGACAGCAACTCACTGGGCCCACTCCAGGTGGGTCCAGGAAATGCTCCTATCAATGTTTTGTTTTTTATTCATAAAGGGAATTCAATTTCAAAAATAACTTGAAATGTAAATTCTTCTCTCCTGGGCCGCAGAAAAACAGCAGATAGTTGTTGTTCAATAACTCCTTAGGTGGAGGTGGGGGGGTCGTATGGGTGTGTAACCTGGTATGGCGGTGCCCGGGGGGCTCCTTCACATTCACTGCTAGTTTCTGCTCTATATCTGCATTCCAGAGTTAATACAATATCGCCATATTTTGGGTCCAAGTGCTGAACTCAAACATTTCCTCACAACACGTGCATGAAGTGTTGGACCCGTCTCAACAACTCGGGACCCAAACGTGCCTCAAACCTCATTCTGGTGACGTCTGAGTAAACGTGAGCTCGGAACCTTAAAAAAACCCTCTCCTGATTTGCCTTTCGGTGGATCTACTTTGACACCGTGGAATTGGCTTCTGAGGGTCACGTTGTTGTTCCACAGCTTCCAGCTGCAGCAGCTCGACTCAAAACTGGAACCATCTCAAGACATGATTGTCCTCCAACACAGACTGTTGAGGGCGTGAGTGCTGGACCATTAGTGAGCATCGCTCATCGGTAGGATATGAGTGGCAAACAGAAGATTTGAAAAGCAGGTGGGAGCAGTCAGCAGCCAACTAAAGAAAAACAACTCAAAGTGTTCAAACTGGGGAAACGACATCAGGCTCTTACTATTAAACACTGTGTCGTGAGGCAAGGCTCTAAATTTACCAGGAGATCCAAGTTCCAGCCCTCAGACGGGAGCTGAGAGACCAAAGAATGAGGTCAAGGATGGAAATGAACTTCCTTCGAGGGGTCGGGGCTGGACTCAGCTTCAGAGGTAAGGTGTGGAGCTCAGGCATCCAGAGGAGCTCAGGCTTCCAGAGGAGCTCAGGCATCCAGAGGAGCTCAGGCATCCAGAGGAGCTCAGGCATCCAGAGGAGCTCAGGCATCCAGAGGAGCTCAGGCATCCAGAGGAGCTCAGGCCTCAGAGCTTGAGACAACTGTTGTTGTGAATTGGCGCTATATAAATAAAGTTCCTACAGATCTGTCCTTGTGCTTCCTCTCACCTGGCCTTCTTTGACCTCCCTGAAACAGTACTTGAACCCAGACTGCAGGTTATAGGAGCCGTCTCCCCTCAGTGTCTGGGCCTGGATCCGCGCTCCTGCTGGAGCCGGGGCGCCTGCCGACCCGGAGGAATAGGAGGAGAGAGGCCGCAGGACGGGACCCGATCCAGAGGTCTGGAACGAAGAGGAGGAGTACATGAATAACTCTGAATGGTGAAGGCCAATGTTAAAACGGGCGGTCCAAAGAAAAACGGTTCCGTTACCTTCAGCACCTGGTGGATCTTCACGCTGGCCTCAGGAGGGTGCTGCACTCGGACCTTGACCATGAATGGACTCGGGACTGCACACAAACAAACAAAAATGACTTTCGTTTATTGTCCTCCGTTATATCTGGACGACAAAGATGAAGCTCGCGCCGTCATCTGGGGGACGAAAGACACACATTGGTTCTGGGGGACACGCGTCTCACCTCCGGACCTCCCCGATTCCTGGACGTGTGTCAGCGGCATGAGGAACTCGGACCGGGTCAGCTCGTGATTGGAGGCCATAGCGGGCTTGACGATGTCGTTGGTGGAGGAGGGCGGTGGCGATGCCGTTGCAGTGGTGGTGGCGGCGACGACGGGGATCTGGCAGAACTTCCCGGTGAAGTTTGGCGGACAGAGACAGTGGTCCTTTTGCAGGCAGAGGCCTCCATTCTTACAGAGCAGAGGACAGAGGACTGCAGGAGGAAGAACCACAACAACAAATACCCACCAGATTACTTCATTTGTTTGATCCACATCTGGGGGTCAAAGTAACTAAGTACATTTATTACATCTGTGCGTTTGTCTGTTTGAATGTAACTATGAGAAGGACGACAGAAAACCTACTGGACCGATTTGCAGACATTTTACCCCAGAGGCAGGTTTTGACAAACGTCAAATGTGGCTATTGCTGCCTTTGGTCCTTTGATGTTTCTCTTTGGGTGGAGCTTAGGGCTCAGTTTCAACGGATCCTTTGATCTTCCTTTGGGGGTTGAGCTGGGGGCTCAGAGGGCTGAACAGAGACGTTGAAGTGGAAGGCTCAGGTGACATTAAGTGTGGAAGAGTCTTTATAATGATGGCGTTCATGTGGATGTTACTTTAACACATAGCTGCAGACCAACTCCACCCCTTCATGGAGGATCAGCCGATGGAACAATCCTTCCTGCCGCGCCGAAAAAAATGTCCCAGTAATGGTTTGAGAAACAATCGTTATAAGCAGATACGGGTGGTCATAATGTTATGGCTTCTTCTAGTTAGTCCTTTCTGGGTCGCCACCGCGCATCACTGTCACCCAGTGCTTGTTGATGGAGTAATTTGCTGGATCCCGATAGAAAAAAAAAGGGAATAAAACCCTTTTTTGGAAAACACCTCGAGATAACAGTTGCTGTGAATCGGCGCCTTACGAGTAAAATTTGATTTGAAGCTAATTTGAGCGGCCTCTGAATGATTTGATTGTGGTTACACCCAAAAGTCGGCTGGGAATACTGACGGGGCGAGAAGCGAGCCTTTTGCACCGGGAGCCAGAATTGGACAACGAGCAAGAAGAAGTCGGACGCGGTTCTAAACGACTCGGACCGGAGCCGAGCTCTTGTTTGGTTAAGGCCCCAAAGTTAGGCTTCAGGCTTCAGGCTTCAGGCTTAAACACACACACACACACACACACACACACACATCTGAGGCCAACACTAACACACATCCATCGTGTTTGCTGCCAACCTGAAAACGTTCTCCCCCGTTTACACCCCCCCCACCCCGCCGGTCCTGTTGCTCCGAGACCAATCAGTCCTCGGTGAGGTCAGCTGATGTTCTGATAAGCGGCCTTGATGGGACCGAGGTGAAAGTGGACCAGGCGCCAATAGAACCAGCCAACCACTTCCTACTTCCTGTTGCAGCCTCTGCGACAGGATGCTGCTGTATTGTTGACCCGAGTTCATTTGGTGCTGAAGCTGCTCTCGAGGTGGGCATAATACCCACAAGTCTGTGCGGCAGGAAGGAAAAGGTGCAGCTTAAATACCTGGTTATTCCGTCGGCTGTAATCGCATTCAAGAGCAGCAACGTTGAGCAGACTCTGTACGACTTCAGGAAAGTTCTGCGAGTCCAGAACATGGAAGCCGTCGAGGTGTCAATCTGGCGGGTCTAAAACAAATATTTTGATGGCTTCCAATCAGGATTCTGACCCCGCCAAGGCGCCGAGACTAGTCTGGTTCATGTCTTAGATGACGTCCACTTAAACACAGACGGCGGTGGAAGTTCAGTCCGAGTGTTTCTGGATCTCTGCTCGTCATTCGACACCACTGACCACAAGGTTCCACTGGATTGGCTGGAAAGTTGGGTGGGACCTTGTGGTACAGCATTAAACTAGTTGTAATCCAATTGAATGGGCGGGGCTACAGTACGTCTACAGGTAATTACATATTTGTGTGGACAGAATTAAGTGTGGCGTTCCCCAAGGCTCAATACCGGAGACTCTTTCGCTCAACATGCTATGTTAGCATATTTACGCAGATGACGCCGACATTTTTCTTCAGTTAATCCAGGATAAAACGGAAACTGCTGTTTTTGGACACCAGTAGGAATGATCAAGGGTTGTGTTCGGAAGTTCCTCCTGAAAAACTCGCCATCATGACATCCATGTTTTACAGGGAAACGTCTCTGGAGGTGTGCTAGCCGCGCGTTTCTGCTCATTTCAGCTAATTCCTCCAACAAAAAGAGCTCAAAGCCCGGTTTCGTCTGGTTCATTTTTAACTGCGGAAAAAGCTCGGTGTTTTTATCTCTCCTCATTAATTCAGGTTAACTTTTACTCGAAATGGTGCTTTCTATTTTTTTAGTGAAGTGCATAAGAGAGGATGAGTAATAAAATTCCCCAAAGTCCCCAAATAAAATTTATTTGATTCTAGAACTAGATTTTTGCCTGACGAAGGTACAATAAATTTTATTTTGAAAGTAAGTCAGAGTATCTATCCTAAATTTGTTGTTTCCGAAGCTTTAAAGGTATAAATGAACGTCATCAATTGTCCAGTTTATTACTTATAGTGAGAGGGATTACTTTTGTTGTTTGCGGTTGTTGACATTTCATTTATAATAAGAACACTGAAAATAAAATTCTAGCAAAGCTAAGATATGATTTGGCTTATCGGACTGACGTATGCGTTTGTTAGAATATCCTAGCATCTTAAAAAGTAAAGGAATGTAGGGATTTTCTATTACTTATTAATTGTATTATTGTTATTTGTGGTTGACATGCAGTACCCCGAAGTACCACTTGGGGGAAACAGCTTCTGGACTCCTATGAAAGTTGGATTGCTCGGCTATTAGTGGACAACAGTGATTAGCAGGTTTCGTGAATAGTTTTTTTTAACTCTATTCTCTCATAGCGAGCCATGAAAATAAAGAAAAAGAGAAAAGTTTGCTGAGAGTTTCTAAAAGAACCTTAAAGATCAGCTGATAATTTACTAGCAGAAGCGACAAACATCATCGATATTCAATTTAACGACCCGAAACTGATCAAACTGTAAACTCAATAGAATCTTTCCGAGTTAATACTGTTCTATTAAATAAAACAGAGTTTCTTGTATGTGTGTGTATATAGTGTGTGTATATTCATGCAGTGTTTATGTATGAATGTTTGTTTAATCTGCAAGCAAAATGATTCTCTCTCTCACACACACACACACACACACACACGCGCACACACACACACCTGGAGGTAAGAGGTTGGAGGATGAAAAAGGAATGTTCAGGTTTAAACATGGAGAGACTTAAGAGATTAAACGATATAAACACAGACGTAGAAAGGAGGACAAGAAACTCAAACTGACATGAACGCTCTGTGGCCGAAGTTTGGCCGAAGACGACGCTGACGCATCATCAGGCAACGTAGCATCTTATATAACAGCTGATGCTAACTTTTTGAGCAAACAGCTTACGGCTTCTTCATCAAGTAGACAAACTAAATCTAATAATCTTATAGATGTTACTGTGAATTGAAGTCTGGCTTTTTGCTCCACCTTTGGCCTCCACCAGCCTCCATGATAAATACCTGGTGTGTTCATTGCAAATTTTTTCAGATTTGTTTCTGCATTTGAAATGTCGACAATTTATGCATAAATTCAGTAAAAAAAAAAAAACAAGACATGCAACGATTGGAATTTTCTTGGCCGATGATCGATTCTAATAAAGTCTTTTTTTCTTCCCTTTAAAGTTTAAAAATCGTTAATGAGTATTGTATTTTAAGTGCTCTTATTTTGAAGGATCACAGTGTTGGAATTAACATTCCCGCCGTCCTTAAACCAATTGTATGACATTTAAAATACAAATACGTCTATAGACACCACCTTTCATAAAATAGATCATTCCGGTGTTTCTTTCATCTCTGTTTTTGGTCTCCACCAGCCTCAGAGAGAACTATCAGGCGCATTAACCGCTAAATGCTATATGAGCCTGATCTGTGGCACAACAAAGGCCAATACTTGAATGCTAATATGCTAACAATGGAGAGGCTAACATGCTGACGTTCAGCGGATATATAATGCGTACCAGCTTTATCATGTTAGATTAGCATACTAGCATGGAAGTAATCAGTGGAGACAGCATTTCAGCTAACATTATTGGGACCCTCCTCATAATCAGGACCAGCTATCATCAATCCTTCAGGGTTGTTTCACGGGTTTCTGGCCCGATAACCAGCGCCACGCTTAAGACGAAGGTTTCACATTAGCACGCGGTAGGTACATGGATGGATACGATGCTTTAAAGTAGCACATTTGTTCCAATAAAGTTCCCTCGGAGAAAGAAAAACAACGTGTTAAAGGGCGAGGAGGCGCCCAGCAGGGAATGCGTTGACCTTTTGACCGCATGATGTCATAACCTCTTTCCTCATCCTGTGTTTGTGTGTTGCTATCCAACCTTACCTCACGGATTGTTTAAACATTCACACATCACCAGCAAACTATCCAAGACGCATGTGTGTGTGTGTGTGTGTGTGTGTCAGAGAGAGAGAGAGAGAGAGAGAGAGAGAGGGTTAAATTAATGATAAATGGAAGCCATATGTCAGTTTTTTCTCCTCCCTCTACCCTTCTTGTTCCTCTCTCCGGTTTCTAGCCAACAAATATTTCACCAAACACACAGAACAAAGTGGTAACAACATGTGGACATCATTTTTCTGGATCTTTTTGTTAGTTATTTACAGGCCCGTAGCCCGGGGGACCCCTCAGAGATGAGCTGCAGTCAACGGGACCCCGGCGCAGATACGACAAAAATGCAGCCTGGTGCAACAGTGCGATGCGGAGGAGCGCGGAGATGATGCGTTGGCGCTTATTCCATTAGGTGGAATAAAAGGTGCGATAATGGAAAGAGTGAGGCGTTCCAAACAGCTGGAGACATGATGAATGGGTCAGATAAAAAGTTTAGGGAAAGCCGGTGGATGATTTGATAACGACGACCTGGCGTCGCTTCAGACAACATTGCTGTTCGCTGGTTCTGCTCCACATGCCATCCATCAAATAGCTGCAGGTCACATGATGCATCTGGAGCGGCTTCACACACACGTGTCCTCATCCGAGGACATCGTTGGGACTTATTTTCAGGGCAGCGTTAGGACAGTTTCTCTGCTCTCCTGATCCGGGATCTCTCAGTCTGGTATTCAGGAGGGAGGTGCGTTCAAACGAGGCCGATCAGGTTTTTTTCTTGTGCATTTAAACCGGATTTATGCCGCGGTGATAAGTGATTACTAGCGGACGGCGTGTTCCTTCCCAAAATATTTATCAGGAAGTTCACCGTCAAAAGGATTTCAAGAAAAATCTAACAAAAAAAACAAAAAAAAAAAACTTCGTTCCCGGATAATGATGGTTATTTTTGTCTGAAAAGAGGAATAATCTTGAAAAGCATGACTTGCATGTGAAACGTCTAAATAATCTTGTTAGGATATTCCAGCTCATAATGAGCTAAGTTTAACCAGTCACAAGGGACAACAGTGAAGATGGAAAGTGTTTTTTCCTGCTCCAAGTGTGGTGACTAATGCAACTCAATTAGAGCCGGTTGGATTGAAAGGTCGGGATAGTTGTAAAAGACTAAGTACCGAGAATTTTGTTGCCTAAAGACGCGCCACATCACGGTCAAAAACGTCCGAGTCTGCTCACCTGCTCAGCTCACCTGCATCCTTTTCTTGCCACACCAACAACCCAATGTACAATTCAATGTGAGATTATGTCCAAAAAAGCTCCCCCAAGAGCTAAATATGAACTGTAACAGAGAAATATCATTATATTTTATACATATACAGTCGATAGATCTCCTCATGTTGATTCATGTGCAACACATTTTGACTAAATTGGACCAACGGTTAGAAAGTTACGTCCAAAAAGGAAAGTGTTTTTTTGTAAAAAAAAAGAAAAAAGAAGCTCCACCTAGTGGGTAGAATATGAACTATACGAGTAAAATACATACATAAATTAAATCTCGAGTCAATTCATATTCACCAAATTTCCATTAAATTGGTTAAGAACACTTAAGAAATAATGTCCCGAAAACGTTTGGACATAAAGCTCCCCCTAGTGATGCAAATATGTGTGTGACCTTTTCCAAAATCACTCCAGTTCTTCCTCGCACTAAGGTCCGTGTGGGTATAAAATTTGAAAATGATCCATGAAATGGTTTTTGAGTTATCGCGTTAACACGACCAATCTAAGGCAATGACAATTCTGTAAAATTAAATTATATAATAATAATAATACCGATTTTTCAGGGATAACAATCAATAACTAAATATATAATATCTGCAACACTTAGAATATTATGTTGCATCGCCATTTTTTGTACGTTAGCCTTGAATGGACAGCAGGCTAGGTGTGAGGTATAACACGGAGTCGTCTGCATATAGAGTGACATTTTTCCATCTATCAAGGATCCGCCCTCTTTCTGTAACTTCTTATGCTTTGCAGGTTTGAAGGTGAACCCGGGTCCACATCAGCGCCAGTACTTCAAAGTCAGCTATTGGCCCATATTATATGTTTTTGACCTGTGTGAGGAAGATGAAGCAATACAGAACTGTCACTGACTGTTAGGTCCAATGAAGGCGCACCAGTGCCCCCCCCCCTTGAGCAAGCTTTGCTGGAGACTTTATTAAACTATTGGCACTTTCCGATCTACTGGGCATTTAGACTTTTCAATTTGATCTGGAATCCAGTTGCAAATGTGAAAGAGGTGGTTCTGGTCCAGAACAACTGAACCACAGTTTGATTAGTTTTGATTGTGAGACAGTTTTTTCTTTTGGATGGTTTGAACTTTTGGACAAGTTACAGAACGTTACAGCAGGCTGGCGTTGCTATAAAAAAAAAAATCAGGAGAAAAGAAATTGGAGAAAGAAGAAGCTAAAACTTGACGGTGTCGGCCGACGCTCAGAAAGAAGAAGTCAAGGTACCGGACCGGACCTAAAATGGTACGAATGTTTTGTTGCGGTGCCGCGGCAGGATATGAGCTTCGTACCTTTTATACACTAGTACATTTTTATGTCTTATGTCTGTTTAAATGAACATTTCTGCACCCCTAAAGGCAAAAATGTACTTTTTTTCTATGATCATAGAATCAGAACCTAAAGAAGTTCATCTGGGGCAACGGGTCAATTTATTTTACCTGTTTTTGCCCCATTTATATTTAACCTTCATTTGAATCATCGCACCCTTACGTTGGGTAGCTTATGGGGTACTTGTCTGAGAGATTTACCCTTAGGTGCAAAAATGATACCCCTGTTTCTCCGTGTGTGGTGAGGAAGAGGAGATGAGGAGATATTCCACAGTGGAAAGGTCGGACGAAGAGAGTCAGCTGGGGGAAAAAAAACAAGCTCTTTAATCTATTCTCAGCGAGGATGAAAGGCAGAGCGCGGGGGTACGAAGAAGCATGATGTCAGACGCACGGCGCTGTACGAGCCGATCGATCATCACCTTCAGGGACGATGATGAGATCATGAAGGGTTCTTTGAAACCAAGATGATCCGCATCAAATCAAAACAACGTGCCGGAACAGGAACCTTTGTTCGGGTCGACTCAGAAAACTCTCTGCTCACCACAGTCACCAGGCTGTGTGGGGGGTTGTACGACCCATGCCTCATCTTATTATCATCATTATTATTATCATTATTATTATTATTATTATCTCGCTGCTTTGATAGTTTGGTCCAAAATGAGGCTGCGGATCTCCTAAAAAAAAAAAAAAAAGGTCCCAGATTTTTCTGCAGCGCTTTCCCGTTAAATGCAGATTCCAGGGTCTTGTGGTCCCTTTCAGTGTTCTGCAAGGTCAGCTGATCGCGTGAAAGATCTCCTGCGTCACCAGCACTCCTTTGAAGTCCTCCCGTCAAGAATCATCTCATGACTGGCTTCTTTCACCACACTTGATTTACTTTCTTTATTTAGTTAGTTAGTTTCCGGGGGTCACACGGCGTCTATGTTTGTTGGATTGAGCTCGAGGCAGTAAAATAAACTGCTTTAAGTACCTTGAAAGTCTTTCTGGCCAGAATTCACTCGTTCACAAACACGAGGTAAGGGTGCCGACTGTAATCGGGAGTATTAGCCGTTAACCACAAACGGATCAAACGTGTTTGTGTCACCCTGTTGAATCTAAAATTCTCTCTTAACACTGGTTTTGTTCTCCACCTCCTTCTCATTAGCTGCTAAACGACATGCAAGTTTGTGCTTTGACATTA
The DNA here is from genome assembly GCA_009660295.1 of Lophius piscatorius. Lineage (NCBI taxonomy): Eukaryota > Metazoa > Chordata > Actinopteri > Lophiiformes > Lophiidae > Lophius > Lophius piscatorius. Next base: position 17,192 of record VRLP01004245.1, on the reverse strand, counting down.
ATGCAGAGCTCTAAGCTAAATGCTATTATGTGAAGGCTAGCATGCGCAAAATGACAGTAATTGTCGTATTGTATTCTGGGTTCACCATCTCGGTTCCGCCTGTTAGCACGCTAATATTTGTATGTTGCTAATATTTAATTACACATAATAATCAGTCAATAGAAATTTAAGCTGGGGCTGACGAGAATACCACCTTTTTTTTTGGGCACCTATTAAAAAAACAGGGATAAATTGATCCGTAATGTTCGATGTTGCAAGTGGGGAAATGAGGCCCCTCCCCCTTCCCTCTTAATAGACGCTGTTCGCTTTTACATCAAAGGTACAGCAACTTAACAAAAGCTTAATTTCCTATCTTATTACACGTAGACCGACCTCTGATGTTGACTTTGGTAGCTTTGACACTGAATGATTGTTTTACGATTGATTTGCATGGCAAATGTCAAAGATATGTCCTTACATGACACATATTTGAAATCTAAGTTTTGATTGGGGCAGGGAATGAGGAGAAGCTGAGATGTGAGATGTTATTAAATGGATTGTTACAGGAAGAATCATCAGAAAGAGGAATTTCCAGCATCTGAGAGTCTCCGGCTCGTTTCCTGCCGTATCAAAAGTGGATTTATAGGAGATTATAAAAGTCTCTCTTTGCCCTCAGACCCTGGAATACAAATTGGCAGATTTGACTCTCCTGTTTTCTCAGTAGCGGTGGATTGTTTTGATTACCTCTGGGGACTTCTCTTGAGACAGGGAAACATTTTAGCCACCTGGCATCGGGTCCGTGTGGCCAGCAGCCTCTTCCTCCTCCTCCTGGAATCTCACAATTATAATATATTTGTTTTACTTTTTCAGTCACATTATCTGTTTTTTTTTTGTTTTCGTTCAAGCTTTATTCAACTTAAGGTCTGGATATTCTTGGAGGGTTTTATTTGAGTAAGAAAAAGAGAAACTCAGAGTTCGGCTTTTGTCAATGAAGAATTTTTTTTTTTTTAATTTTCCGCGTCAGCTTTATTTTATTATGTGATGAAACACACGCGGAATGATTCGGAACGCAGCTCTGCGGCGAACATCTGTTCTGACGGAGTCACTAAATGAATACATCCAGACGTGAAACATGTTCTGATTTGTATATTCATCTGGAACCGTTTGGATTCGGGCCAGTGAGCCGGGCTTCTTAACGCATTTAACAGTTTGATTAAAGCTTCAGATCGATCCAGCACCAGAACTTCTAATCATTGGCTTCTCCAGGTAGAACCGAGATTCCGAGCAACAAGCTATCCCGAAGGGACCTCCAGCGGAAAACAGTAACTACATGTCGAGCAGATTTTACCGCTACACCCGGGTTGGACCACTGATTAGCACAGTAGAACCTTTATGGGCCTCCATTAAGAGTTTCCTCTGGGTTGGCCCCGCCCAAACGCGGTTCAGGCTTTGAGTTCTATCGCAGGCGCTCAGGCTTCACCTCACGGACAGAAAGGGCGAGGTGGACCCCAGGCAAGGTGGAGTCCAACCTCAGCCGGCACAGAACAGGAAATGAAACTCCTGCAAAGACAATCCAACGAACGCAAAATATTGTTGTTTTATTTTATCTGTTTTGTGGCCCGAAAAAATAGATTCACCGTTCAAGTGTTGTTCAAACCGTTTTCCACAGTTGGACCTGGTTTCTAATCTGATTCGGTGTTAGCATGTATATGCTAAAGAGTAAGGGGGCGAGGAACGGAGCCCTGGGGGACACCACGGCTCAAAGGGGCAGAAACTTTAACTGCTACTGAGGAAGTCCTCTTAGATCAGATTTATTTTTTGGCATAATAAAAGATACGGGTAATTACTTAATAGAATTATGCAATTTGATACAATCAACAAAAGATCTAATAGTTTTCTAAAAACTTCCGTACCAATTACAAAAGTTCCATTTCCATTCAATTCTCATCAATCAGTAAGACGCTACCTAGTAAATCCCTCGTGATAAATAAGAGATCCATCTACCAACATACAAAATATTTTTATCTATCCATGCGTCCATCTATCTTCTACCCTTCAATGATTGACAGGCCCTCATCAATGACGTCATCTGCTCCCGCTTCTTCTACGACTAGAGAATTAGCCTTTAGCGCCACCGACTGGAAAAACTCTGTGGGCGATCAACTTTTCTGTCGGGTGTCTCGATCTATTAAGGTGAACATCACGGATCATTCAGGGCCCAGTCAGAACCCAGCAGCGCCCCCCTCTGGATGCATTTTGTAAAAGAAAAAAGGAAAAAAAAAAGAGAGCCTGTTAACTTAGAGGAAGAGATTTGCAGCAAACCGGTAACGGTCAAATCCGCTAATACCACAAAAACGCAACCCCTTGGACCGACCGACGACGCAGCAGCTTCTTCCAGGTAATTGAGGATTACCGAAGTTTTTAGGCGACAACATAAACGCCATCATGTGGCGACAGTGTGAACGAGGATAGCCAAATAAACGCTAGCGGTCAAAAAAACAGCTTTGAGAAAACGCCGAAGGAGTTTTAGCAGCAGTACTCATTTTAAAAAAAACAAGACTATTAAATTGATAATCGCAATTATACGATCTATAATTAAAGTGGAAATTTCCTGTGGTGACAGACTCGGTCCAGGTTCATTCAGTGAAATAAGAGTAGAGCAGTAATCTTCTAGCTGTGTCTCGTGAAGGCGATACCTGCTGAAGGGAAACTGCTGCATGAACAGAGTTTATTTCAGACACCTGTTTTCACCTCCTGCTGACAGGAGCGATCGGAGCGACTCCTTCCTGCAGGGTTATTTGAGATCCATGCTTGACTTGTGTCACCCAGGACATCATCTCTATTATCTCAGTGAGTCAGGACTCACCTGGGACCACCGGTGGTCAGCGGATGCAAAAAGTTGAACTTACAGACTCTGAAGCCTGGCCCGTGGGAGCCGTCTCTCCTTCCTCCTCCTGCTGCTGCTCCTGCTGCTCCATCGCTGCTGCTGTACAACGTGGTCCTGTTGCCCCGCTCGCAGTAGTTGACACATCGCTCCTGGCTGCAGCGCACCTTGCAGACGGTCGGCGTGAACATCACCTGGACGCTCTCCACCCCTCCTCCTCCTCCTCCTCCAGCTGCCCCTCCTCCCGCGGCCGCCTGTCCATCAGCTGGCAGAGGAGAGATGAGGAGGATGAAGACAGACGACAGAAAACAGCGGAGCTGAGGCTGCAGCATTTTACGTTGTGTTGCAATCACTGTTTCTGAGTGCGTTGCATCGTCCAGAATCCCAAACCTCTCCCCTCTAGCACAATCGCCTCCCTCTCTCTCTCTTTCTCTCTCTCGCTCTCACTCTCTCTCTCTCTCTCTCTCTCCTTTTTACTCTGTGGCGGAGTTAAGAGCAAGCGTCGCAGGAAAAAATGAGGGAAGGAAGGAAGAAAAAAACAACCCAAACACTTCCCCCTCTCTCCACACTCTGTTTTCCCCTAAATACTCCTGTATGTGAGCGAGCGACAGAGAGTCTGAGCAGAGAGAGAGAGAGAGAGAGAGCGACAGAGAGGGAGAAACACAGAGGGAGAGAGAGAGAGAGGCAGAAAGGTAATTGAAAGCAGTGTACAGGACTGGGCTCGACTCCAAACAAAATGTTTAACAGGGATCTGATCCATCAGTCCAAATTGAGGGAGAGAGAGAGAGAGAGAGTACATTAGTATCTCTCTCTCTCTTTCTCTCTCTCTCGCTCTCTCACTTTTAAATCAGTTTGTTTTTCTTGGTCTGAGCGCAGAACTTGTATCTCTGCACAGAACCGATGATGCAACCCCGGGTTTGTGTTTCAGGGACCGCCATTCACGAAACACCTTGGGGCTAAAAGTAGCCCATGACGGCACGCTTGGAAGAATCGTTCGGCCCAAACCTGCGGCGGCTGACGTCGGGTCTGAACGCAACCGCTGACGTAGTGTCACAGTTATGGGACCGGAAGAACCTGGCTGCAGGAGAGTGAGGGGTCCAGCTTGGATCAGAGGGGTTTGATTAATCCCATCCACTGAGGTTTCTATGGGGACACTGAGGAATATGGGCGGGGCTAAACGCCGGATTAATGAGTTCATGCTTTAGACGCAGTTTAAACAAACCAGCAAGGTCATAAAATGAGGATGAGGACCGACGATCCATCCAGAGGGTCCCTCCTCCCTAGAAGGGACATTTCTAGTGACTCAACAGAATTCGTTCTGTGGGCGTGGATAATTCTACCTCAGAAAACAACAATCAACAACTTTAAAAAACGATTTCCTGACCCGTAGGTATCGACGGGACGTGCGACCAAAACCAACAAAGGCTGCGTCGGAAAGCTTATCACATCTGAGAGCGTGGATGAAGTGGGGTCTGTTCTCCTGTGGGACCGTGGACCCTCCCCAGCCGCGCGGAGGGCCGTGGCGCGTTGAGGTGAATAGAGGCCAGTTGTTCCTGGTTCTGTTTGCCTATGAGCTCACGTCCTGTTGGACCGCAGACACACAGGCTGACCTAACGTGAAGCAGGACAACCATAAACATGGACACTATTACCACCTCGCCACAGAACTCCACTCCGCCCCGGGGACACAAAGACGGGGGGTTTTAGTGGAGGACGACTGTCCTCCGCGTTTCTTCACTGTTTATTTTCCATGCAGTCATGCCACTCATTCAACATTGTCACGTGTCACGCTCACTTCCTTAAAGACGTACTGCAGGTTTTGTCCTGTCCAGAATTAGTCCCACGCTGTCGTCCTGGACAGCAGAGGGGTAAGCCCCCAATCCCCTGCACTGTGCAAGCAACCCCCCTGATAAGACTGAAAATTAAATGTGACTTTATGTCCGAGAAAACTTTGCTTTTCCGAAAAGAAAAGTTCCCCCTACTGAGTAAAATATGATATGCAGCATATAAGACAGCTGAAACTACAGAGGAAGAGGAACTACAGAGAAACTGAGGATTCAGCTTAAATGAAGCTCTGGAGAAACTGAAACTACAGAGAATCTGAAGATTTGGTGAAACTGAAGTGTCAGTTAAACGCGCAGAAGATAAAGAGTAACTACAGAGAAACTTAAGATTCAAGGTTGGTGAAATTATGGAGAAACTGAAACTACATTGAAACACGCTAAAGAGAAAAAGGAACTATAGAGAAACTGCAGATTCCGAGAAAATGAAGATTAATCTTCAGTTTGCAAGATTAAACTTGAATCTTCAGTTTTTCTCTGTAGTTTCTTTTACTCAGAAACTACAGAGAAACTGAAGATTCAGGGAAACAGAAAATACAAAGAAACACGATAAAGAGAAAAGGAAACTACAGAGAAACTGAAGATTCGGGGAAACACTACACAGATGAGGAACTACAGAGAAACTGGACTGACATCCCAGAGAAACTACAGAAAACAGAAACTACTGAGAAACAACATTTCCCTACAGCTTCTTTACAGTTAACGAGGGAAACAGACGCAGGTTTATCTCTGCAGGATCCTTTCATGTTTTCAGACAAGTAAGTGGTAAAAATAAGTAGTATTACTTTAATGCTCCAACTGAACTGGACTTATTTCGCCCCTTTTTGTCGTGACCTTGTAAAAATTTGCCATCAGAACTCAAAGAACTTTTGGGCTCAACCCAGGCCATCAAATTACCACCAACCCGAAACAGTATTTTTTTTTTTTTGACGACCGGCAAACGTTGCTTGGAAACGTCTCAAACACAACAAAATAACGCAGGAGTCACGGCTAAGACAGCGGACAACAAATGCGTCAGTGTGTGACATTCCTTGGAGGAGCCTGGGATAATGAAACATTGTTTTGGTCGAAAAATCAGAACATTAAAAGGCACAAGTATCATTGTTAATTAATGTGTTATTACAAAGTTGTTGGATGTGGACGGAGGAACGGCAACACCCTCCATTCTTTACAAGTCGGCGTATAAAACGACTCTCCTGGCGGGTCATCGGCGCTGTTATTACTTTAAATGTAAACCTTTCATAGAATACTTTTAACCCTGAGGCGGATCTCTGGTCCTGCGGCTCCAGAGACGGACGTGATCTCAGAAACTTTTTTTTTTTTTTTTTTATAATCCACCTATCAACCCCTCGGTCGTAAAATGTCATTAATCGAGCAATAAAAGCGAAATGTTCCCTCCAGAACCGAACAATACCAGGAAGTATTAACTGGTCCAATCACGGCGCTCAGGCCTGCAACATTGGCTTTTATCTGACGCTCACACGCATCGGGCATTCCAGCTCCATTAAATCACAGTCGGCCTGTTTGGGTTTGTTTTCTTCTACAATGTACGGCTGACAGACGTGACCTCCGAGCGGAGAAGTTATCTCTTAGCGCCGGCGTATCGGCGTCTCGCTATTTATCACGCAGGGGCGGCGAGCCACATGTGGAGGTATGCGTGTTTGAGCTCGTGTTAACACGTGTAAACACGAGACCCCTGGATTATAACGTCCGCTCGCATGTCTACGGCCAGACTTCAGCACATAAACACTCCGCCACGCAGAGTTTATGTCAAATCATCAAAGGATGGATTTGTTGTTGTTGTTGTTGTTGTTGTTTTTAAATCAAAGTGGAAGAAAACATCAGTGGAAACTGAAAATTAAAAATGCAAATACTGATTCTGATGGGGATTTTTTAGATGTAAATCCGGAATAATTCTATATTCGTCAGGGACAAACTCGCCGTAAACATTCATCTGTAAACATGCGCCTGCTACAAACAAGGAAAACATCTTCATCAGTTTCACAACACATGCACGCCGCAAACAACACAAACAACACAGACAGACAAAACGGTTCTTTGTTTATCTTCCGGGTCACGCAGTCATGTGACTAAGAATAAAACTTTAATCGACGTCGTGGAAACAACAAATAAAAGAGTAAACAAGGTGTTTATACCTGCTGAAAACTCTTAACCAGCATCAACGTACTGACTTCAGTTGTCACTATTGCATCTTCCTCGCTCATGCCAACCAACTGCATGTCCTCTCTCCCCACATCCAGAAACCTCCTCTTTGCTCCTCCTCTTCTTCTCCAGCATCCTTCTACCAGTAGATCCACTATCCCTCCTCTTCTTCACGGGTCAGAACCATCTCAGTCTGTCCTTTCTCTCCTTCATAGACATCTTACCTCCACCTCTACAGGTTCTCCTCCACCTGCTCCACTACAGATCACAACCTCCACCACCAACATCATGGCCCACGGAGACTCCTGCCTGACCTCATCTGTCAGCCTGTCCATCATCACAGCAAACAAGAACGGGCTTAGAGCCACTCCTTGGTGCAGTCCCACCTTCACCCTGAGCCCACCCGTCACTCCTGCTCTCATACACATCCTGTATGGACTAAAAGTGAGTTGAGAAGAACTCACCCGTGGGTGCCAGGAAGTACACGGTGTACTGGCCCTTCTGAGTGTGGAAAGTCTTCACGCCGGCCTTCATGAAGGATGAGGCTGACGAGGTGTTAGTAGTCGAGGGAGAGGAGGCCACAGAGAGAAGCTTCGTCCTCTCCTTCTCCACATGCTTCAGCAGCAGGACGGCCATCTTGTCTCCTCCTGCTCCTAGTCCTCCTCCTCGCGACACATTTTTCCTCATCAGCAGGGCCTGGGCCTCCCGCAGACTAGAGTACAGAGAAAAAACACAGAATATTCATAGAAATACATGAAGGATACATTTGGCCGTCGTTCAGTTCTGTTTGAAAATGGAGACGCTTCTGATGAATGAAGACATTTCTGAGGTGGAACTCTGGCCCACTCCTTTCTTTAGAAGCATGAACCGATCTTCTCAGGTGACACCACAGAACCTCAGTGGGGTTCAGGTCCGGACTTTGACCGGGCGCTCCTCTGAAAGAGAAAACTTGCGTTGGAGAAAATCGCCGCCGAACAAAGACACTTTTTTACTTTTACTGCATTTCCTTTGAATATTATGGATGAAAAGGTGGAATTCCACTTTTGGGCACCAGCCGCCTATGAAAGCACCTGCGAATAAAATACATATATAGTTTAGAGGACCCAGAATTTGCAGTAAAATATGTTTAATCTGGCCTGGATCGCCTCGGGATCCCTGGGACCAGCTGGAGAGAGGGACATCCGGAATATCCTGCTTGGCTCACTGCCATTGCAACCCCTGACCCCCACAGAGGAGGAAGACCACTGATGAATGGCAGACGGTTTCATGATTGGAGATGTTCGGGTCGGAGAATGTTATTGAGGAATGTGGTGGAATGTGAAGAGAAACATTATCTTTGGAGCAGATATTCTCCCAGGAATGAAAGCAGATTCCGTCTGGCTCTCAGAGTCCACTCCGGATGTAAATCCTTCATGTGACAAATGAGGAAGAGGGACACATCTTGTCCGAAAACTCTTCTCCGGGCTCAGAAGGGGGAGGAGTCAGCACCAAAGTCAGGATTTGTTTCCTGAAGTAAAACCTGGGAAAGCCTTACGATAAATTAGTTTTTATGGGCGAGACTTAAACGACGACACGGACTCAGATCCACTTTTTCCCCTAAGAGTCTTTGGTCTCCGCCCCCTTTTAGTTCCCAGGTTAGACCCCCGAACGTAACGAAGACCTCTGCCTGAGGATCTCAAACTATGCGACGGTTCGTAAGGAATTTAAAGATCGGAAATGTAGCCTGGGGCTAATTTAGTTAAGATCCGTAACGGTAATCAATAAAATCAATCAATCAATCAATCAATCTTTATTTAAATAGCGCCAATTCACAACAACAGTTGTCTGAAGGTGTTTTCCAGAAAGAGCAGGTCTAGACCAGACTCTTTATATCATTATCTACAGACACAACAAATTCCTCCTTGAGCAGCAGTTGGCGACAATGGCGAGAAAAAACTGCCCTTTAACGGGCAGAAACCTCGAGCAGATCCAAGACCTCGAGCGGCCTACTGCCGTCCACCCTGATCAATCCTAAAACTAACGGGGAGCCAGTTTAGAGTGATCATGTGATCATGTGATCGTGGATCTTTGTCCTGGTGGAGATGCTGGCTGCTGAGTTCTGCACCATCTGTGATCGTTTTCAGAGTTCTTTGGTTGAGACGAGTAAAAAGGGTGTAGCAATAATCAAGGCGTGACGAAATAAAAGCATGTACTGTAGTTCCGGCGTCACTCGGATTTTAAAATAGGCCTGATGATAAAAACAGGATTGCACAAGTTTAAGGTTGCGATTCTCAAAGTTTCAGATTTCCAGATTTCTCACAACGGACCAAAGACGTTCAGATGGGTGACCCGGAGAAGGCAGTAGTTGTTCCCTCTCTGCTCATCAGTCCACCTGCCTTTCAGATGTAAAGGCAGGTGACTCCTGCCTTTACCCCGCCCCTTTTTGTTACTGTACCCCGATGGAATGAGTAGAACTCTGACGTAATCAGGTATCACTTCCCTTTTCCCCACCAACCAGTGTCTGAGGATGACGGACTTGGTCACCTGAGTTTGTTTGTCTACCAGATACTGAACATCTAACATCTGTCCATGTTCTGGGATGGAATACGGTCCCAGTGTGGATCTCAGGCCAGAGAAGAGTTGATTAGATTTTGGGGGCAGTTCTGACAACAGATGTGGATTCTGGATCACTTTAACAATTTCATCAACATTGCAAAATCTTTGTTTTGATATTTTGCAATATGGTGACAAAATTATGATAATAATAATAATGCAATAAGGAAGAAAAAGCCCGGTATGTTATTACTGGATCCAGATCTGGGAGGAGATGCAAATATATATTGATTTGAAACAGGAATAGGAATGTTAAACTTCTCTGAAAATATGCAAGGGAGTCTCTCTCATGTAAACAAGCATATTTTCACGATAATCCTTCTAACGGTATGATTTTCACCTACAAGCCTGAAGAACGGAGGAGAAGGGTTCCCATTTTCAAGCCAGAAGGAGATCCATGGTGTCTTTGTGGATTTAGAGGACGCATCGGACAGAGTGGCGAGGGAGGAATTGTGGGAGTGGGTGGAGAAGAGTGTGAGGAGTTATCTGTGACAGAAGCGCAGCAGCAGGAGTGAAGGGAACGGTTTCCAAGATGGAGGTGAGAGCAGCCAGAAGACAGGAGGCCGAGATGAAGATGTTCAGATGTTCTCTGGGAGTGAGGAGGAAGGACAGGAGTAGAAAGGAGACATCAGAGGGACAGTCCAGGTTAGACGTCCTGGAGACAAAGTCAGAGAGGACAGACTGAGATGGTTCTGACCCGTGAAGAAGAGGAGGGATAGTGGATCTACTGGTAGAAGGATGCTGGAGATGGAGCTGCAGGCAGGAGAAGAAGGATGAAGACCGAAGAGGAGGTTTCTGGATGTGATGAGAGAGGACATGCAGCTGGTTGGTGAGACAGAGGATGATGAAGATGACAGGGCAAGAAGGAAACAGTTGATCTGCTGTGGAGACCCCTGAAGGGAACCGCCCAAAGTAGAAGTATGATGATGATGAAGATCACCTGTTTAGCAGAAAACTGACTCTTTGGTATGTCTCTAGAAACTTTTGTCCCACATCAACAATCTCCACATTATTTTTCATCACATTATTTTTTCTTCTTCATTTGACGGCAAATTTTGGCTTTTCAAAATTCACAAACTCATCATCTTCCTCATTAGTTGTGTTTTGTTTTAAGCCAGTGGCATCTTTCCACCACTTCATCTTTAAACTGTACAAACCCGGCGGTCTCGGCGGAGGAGGACCCTCTTCATCTACAGCGGCTCATTGTAAGCTAACGTAAACCCGACGCTAACACAGTTAGCTTAATATTAACTTCCAAATGTTCCGAGAGATGCCCCTAAACTCTACAAACTGCACCTTTAAAGAAAGAAAGGGGGGCTTCCGGACCCCAGTTAACGGGACCGTCGTCAGAAGGTGCGAAGGGTCCCTTCTCCTCCAGAACCTCCGCTGATGGAGACGATTCCCTGGCGCCGTCATCTTCTGACCAGCTGGTATTAAAGTCTGCAGGAATGTTCTAAAAATGAATTCAAGTGGGGGGGGGGGGGGGTCTGCTCTGGGAGATAAACGGTCTGTTTCTGTCTCAAAGAATGATTTAACGTGACCTTAAAGCGCGTGATGAGAAGCAGCCCAGACCTGCTGCAGATAAACCGGTGCTGGGGTCCGGAGCGCTCGGAGACGCCCTGCAGTCTGACGCCAGTTCAGTTTTTCATTCCCGTCGCGTAGCCGAAAAAACCCCGGCGGTACGGCCGCTGGTGCGATAAGAGGCGGTGTTTTATGGAGGCGCACGACGCCAAGGTGGATGAAAACTAAGAGGATATGAGAAGCTGTAAGAGATTAAGTGGACTTCAGAAATATGTAAAAGGGCGTGTCCAGAATGAAGCGTCCAAAATACATTGGCTTGACATTTTCTCAGAATCGGCCCGCTTTCATCTCGTTTCTGAACCGCACAGTGGCCTGGATCCGGACCATTACCATTAATCCAGCGAGCAATAACAATGAATAGCTATGAGGTGGATTGTCATGACATTTTCCACAAACATCTGTGGTCCCCCGAGGGTCCGCCCCTCCCGACTTTTATTTTCTCCTGCTGACTGAGGTGAGTGTTTAAGGAATGGTTCGGAGCGAGTGCCTTCGTCTGAAACGGTTCCCATGCTGTTGTCCCCGAATACCCCCAGCCCCCTGTGTGGTAGCGGCGGTCCCACTGATAGATCCCCTCCAGTCCAGTCATATGCACCTAATTTGGACTAAATCGGACCAACGATTGAGAAATAATGGCCCCAAAACTGGAATTATGGAGCTAAAGCTCCCTCTAGTGGCAGAAATAAGCTATTGACCGTTCCTAAAATCAATCCAGTTCGTTCGTTGTATTTATGACATTTTACACAATACATACATTCAGTACAATGTTGTGAAATGTATCTCTGCATTTGACCCATCCCTGAAGGGGCAGTGGGCGGGCCCTGTGAAGAACCCGGGCTACTGCGATTTCAGGGTCTTGCTCCAGGACCCCCGGCGTATTGCGTCAGGGTCAAGCGGCAGCGTCGTAAACGGATCAGCGCCGATGTTCCCATTCAGGCCCAACTTTAAAGACTGATACGGATGAAGCCTTCCGGATACCCAGAGTTTATTTTGTACGTGTAAATACTCGAAAGAACTTGTGGATACCGACAAGACGGCCAAATCGAAGCAGTACCACCGCCAACCACTGGAGGCAGTATAGCCATAAAGACACAGCAGATGTACACAGACACAAGGAATAAGTGGAGTGAAAACGTGAACAAAAAAATGTGCCGTCCACATGCCACGATATATTTAATGACCTCAAAGGGGAACGTGTGGCGTGACGTAACTCACATTATTTTCCAAGTTGAACAATTTAAATCTCCGGATGTGACACCGGACGTCAGCAGGACGCGGCGTAATTTATCGCAGATGAACTCCAACATCTGGAGCTTTACAACACAACTTTTAGATATCACCCGAAATTGGAGTAAACAGCAAAACGGCTCAGCAAAAAATTGGGCTAGGAGGTTGCGTTATCTGGTAAGTTCGGAAGATACTTGATTACGGGATTCAAACATCGTATATTAGCAGATTTGATTGATGGAGGGGTAAGGAACATGTGACACGTTTGATTGTTGCTTTCGGGACTCATTCAGGTTATAAAGTTAGTCAAACAAGTAAATCATCTTTGCCCCCGACATACACTGTAAAAAAAAAAAAACTATTTGGATTTCCTAAAATGGAATTTCACTTTTTTTTGGGGGGCTTTTAGGTTTAATCCACCACTGTAAAAAGATGAGTGGCGATCAACTTAAAGAAATTAGTTCAACTAGTAACTTTAATTAAAGTACTTTTGAGTCAGTCTGTAATATTTGTCTGTTTTAGGTATTTTGAAGGTGAAACTGTGAAAAAAAAGTTTTTGGGAAACAGATTTGTAGAATTTCACTTCTTTGTCCTTTTGAAGTCTAATCTTAGACTTCGACGTAAAGAACCAACATCTTTAGTAAGCGAAATAAAATGGCATTTTTGAGTCTAACTTATTCGTTTAAGTTGAGAACACTTCATTTAATCGGGTGTAACCAGACGAACTACTTTCTTTGGGTTCCTTTTTTTACAGTGTACAATCTTCTTTTTTTTTTACCCTTCCTCTCATTTAGACAATTTCATGTCTAGAAAATCAAATTTTCATTCATTTTCTGGCAAGAACAATATATGGACCTCGTGTCGGTGTTTACGCCTCGTCTCGCGGGCAACCGAGCTCGCCGCGATGCCGAAGCGATGGGACGGCGTTACGACCACGGACCTTTTTTTTAGCGCCATCATTTTAGCATCATCGCGTTAGCATGTTACCCGTAGCACTCCTAGCACTGCTGTAGTAGTTTTTTTTTTCTTTTGATGGTGTTTACATGAGATTCTCTAGCCTCCAGGAAGAAACTACACTACCCAGAATTCCCCCTCCCAGAATCAGCTCCAATGTGGTCAGTTTTCCCACAGTCTCTCTCGACCCTGGCTGCGACCCTTGACCTCCACGGACATTGAGCTCTGACATGAGCTTGTTGACTCGTCGCTGAAATCTGGTTTCACGCGCTGACGGGACCTCAACTCTCCAAACGTCTTCTGTGAGGGACGTAAACCAATCGCCGCCTCGGCCCCCCGACACTCCTTTCATTAACAAAGAGTCACAAGAACAAGATGTTCGGCAGCTGGTTTTTATGCTGCAAATCATTGTGGAGAAATGAGGGGGGGGGGGGGGGGGGGGAGTAGAAAGATCCTTTACTCAGTTGTTGCTCAAAGATCAAAGTATTCACCAGAAAAATGGTCCAAGCGGATTAATATTAAAGCTGAATTAAAGCATAGTCCACTTTTTATCGCTCTAGATGTTTAAGATGGAGCTCCGTTAAATACGGAATAATCTGTTGGCTGGTTGATCGATATGACAAATATATATTTCTGACAGGTTCTTGTGTTGCTGAAAAGCATTTTTGGCTTCCCAGCGGATCAAAGATGGTTATTTATAGTTTTTTATGCGATCAGCCATGTTTTGACTGTATGTCAAAAAGATCTTTCTAAAGCCGTTCACAGATTTGGACGAGAGTTTCTGTAGATTTTGGACCATTTATTCCCCCTCTTCATCACTGAAGATGAGACTCAGGGGGGAACCAACTCCCATCGACACGACTCGGTTTCTTTTCCTCGTGGGCCTGGATCCTGGATTATCTTTAATCCGGCGTGTAATAATGAGAATAAGTATTTGATGGATTGTCACGACATTTCCCAAAACACATTCCTGGTCCCCTGAGGGTCCGCCCTCCTGACTGAGGGGGCTTTTTAGGTTTCCAGTTCTAAAACTGTTCTTTTGGGTTTCCAAAGCCAAAAAGCCGGGATGAATGTTGCCGGAGTGGAACAAAAACTCGCTGGTTTATGAAAATAGTCCCATGCTGTCGCCCCCGACAACGAGGGCGCCCCCCGAAAAATACCCCGAAAAATGGATCCGTACATCAGCCGGAAAGTTGAACTCGGTGATTAATAGCGATATAAAACCGAGATCTGGATATTGATGAAGATATTCTGGATTATGGTTTTGGTCATGAACACGCGTTCCGTGTCAGCGGCGTTGTAAAAATAATGGAGTGGAGACACGGAGAAAAGACGTAAATCTAGACTTTAACAAACAATAAGAGCGTCTGCTGCTGACGTTGGCCGATGAAGGTCGCGTTAAGGCTTTGATTACATCTGATTTAAATGTTTCTCAGATGAGGAGTCATATTCAGACGCTGAAGTCGCCCGGAACTGCAGATGTGGACTTTTTTTTTTCCGGGGGGGTGGGGGGGGGTCTTTAATCCCGCGCTCTTCTAATGTGTTTGTAATTTTTTCCTCCTTCATTGTAAACAGCTGATAAAGATTCTGCCAATTAAGCGAAAGTTAAATGAGGCCTGAATGATTTTTCTCCTCCTGGCTGTAAGGGTGCAGAGGAGACCCGGTTAGCGGGTGAAGAGCTCCACCTGCTGCCCCCGCAGGAGAACTGCAGATTTATTTTTGTGTCTCTACAACACAAACTTTAAATATACTCTTAAATCACATTTTCCATGCAGGACTCCTATCAGAACTTGTGTAGAATAATTAAAGTAGAGTTCCGTAGAGTTTTAGTTTTACTGGAGAAGGTTGTAAGTAAGAGGAGGACCTCACCTCAGCGACGGCTGGTTCGCTCTTCCACTCCTCACCTCCTTTTTCTTCCTCTCTCCGGTCCAAACGTCATCAGGACTTTTCTCTCCTCTCGGCCCGGGATCCGACTCCGGATTATCACTTTCTTTGACGTCTATGGATTCGGTTCCGTCGAGGTAGTTGGGTCTCTCTTGACCCGGAGACGCCGAAGCTTCCTTTGATCCAGAACCAGACCTCAGAGGTTCTTCTGTGCTAAAACCGGTGACCTCCGCCCCCTCCTCCGTGTCTCCGGTCCGACGCTGGAGGCTGTGAATCTCCTCCGCCTTCTCAGTTCTCCGTCCAACGTGTGGACCTTTGGGGTCCTGGTTCTGCATTGGAAACCCGTCGGAAAGAACTCCTTTGTCCTCGGCGCCGACTTGCCCGTTTCCAAATTCATCGGGACGCGACTCTGCGGTCTGGCCGTCCTCTTTGTTGCCGTTAGCTCCTGGTGTTAGCGTGGCGGCTGATTCTTGCGGGTCGTTGGGGAGGTTCTGGTTCCAGGGCGGGATAGTGGTGGGACGGATGGAGGTCGGCGACCGTCCTACCGGAGGAGACGTCACTGCAGGAGTCTCACAACGGTAACCTTGGAAACCTCGTCGACACGCACATCGGTTAGACCGCCGACACAGAGCGCCGTTATGGCAGCGAGGAACACATCTGGCTAAAACAGGAGGAGAGAAGGAGAGGAGACGAGGAGATGAGGACACAAGAAGACGAGACAAGGCAAGGAGAGTGTACCAAGAGGAGAAAGGGAGATGAGGAGGTAGATGAGGAGACATGAAGAGGATGCAAGGCTAGGAAAGAAGGGGGACGAGGAGATGTTAGAAAGAGGAGAAATGGGTGAGGAGAAAATTATACGGGAGGAGAGGAGACAGGGAGAGGAGCGATGGAAAGGGGGACAAAGGGGAGGAGAGGAGATGGTAAGACAATAGGAGAAGATACGGCTAGGAGAAAAGGCAAGGAGAGGAAAAAAGGAGATGAAAGGATAAAAAGAGGAGTAACGGTGAGAAGAGGAGGTCATAAGAGAAGGGAACAAGGTGAGGAGACAAGAGGAGTAGATGAGCTGACCAAAAAGGAGGAGAGGAGACAAAGTCAGCGGAGGAGATGAGACAAGGAGATGAAATAAGGAGGAGAGGTGACGAGGAGAGGGGAGGAGAGAAAGACGAACCGAGGTGAGGAGATGAACCAAGGATATGAGGGGAAAGGAAACAAGAAGAGGAGATGAACCAAGGGGAGGAGAAGCGAGGAGTAACTCAAACATTGTGTTTTACATTCATATAAGTATTTAAACAGAAATACCAGAACAGAGGAGAGACGAGACTCTTAACAGGAAACAGGAAAAGTTTTTCCTTCACTTCCTTTTCATTTATAATTCTCTGAAAAAGTTATTTAAGTCTGTGACGATCAGATTCTTGATTTTTCCAGGTAAAATATTCGTTGGGTTCCGATTCCGACGCCATCATTTCAACACAAATTCTGGACGGACTAATTTGCTCGGAAAAAACTTTCATAATGAACGTCATCGGATACTCACACTCTGAGATTACCGAGTTTCCCGCGGTCTTGAATGCAGCGTCGGCGTTAGCAGCATTAGCCGTTCAGAGGTCAGAGGTCATCACCAGGAGTCAGAAGACAACTGGGTTTGGTTTGTCAAGAGAGCATTTAAGAACAACGTACAACCAGAACTCTCTGGATCACTGAGGATGATGTGAGAACAGCTTTGAAGAGGATGAAGAGCGGAAAGGCGATTGGGTTCTGATGACATACCGGAGGAGAACCTGGAGAGGTGGAGGTATGCGCTGGAGAGAAGAAGAATGAAGACAGAATACATGTGTGTGAATGAAAGGGAGGGAGGAGGGAGGGAGGAGGAGGTGAGGATGGAGGAGTAGAGGTGGAGTGGATGGAGTAGAGTGTGAGGAGAGTGAGGATCTGTGACAGAAGAGGAGCAGCAGGAGTGAAGGGAAAGGTTTCCAAGATGGAGGTGAGGTCAGTTCTGCTGGATGGTTTAGAGACGGTGGTTCTGAGCAGAAGACAGGAGGCAGAGCTGAAGATGTTCAGATGTTCTCTGGGAGTGAGGAGGAAGGACAGGAT
>VRLP01004244.1:0-51831 GCA_009660295.1 Lophius piscatorius | reverse complement strand
TGGAGAAAGTTGTTTTTCATCCACACCTTTATCTCCTCCAGACAAGCGCGGAGAGTTGACAGGGGAGATGATGATGACGATGAGGATGGAGAGGCTGCGGAGGCTTTTAAGAAATACTGGGCTTTATAGAAACACATAACATGTTATATCTATTCTAGACCACACTCCAGTGTAGAAGGTGGCGGTAATGCGCAATAGAATTTGTTTGCCAACTACCAGAAAACAGCGAAATTTGGAGGAGAAGAAGAAGAAGAAGAAGAAGAAGAAGAAGAAAAAGAAGAAGAAGAAGTCATGTATACAAGATAATAACTTGTGTCCACGAGATAAAATAAATCACTCTATGGCTCCATAAAGATTACAAAATTAAACATAAATAGTCCTTTGCTATTAATGTATTTTTATGATAATCAATATAACAAATATATTTTGTATATGATTAACGTAAAACTAGTCAGGGTTTTAAAAAAATCAATTAAAAAGATAATCATTTTACACGAGCAGAATCATGAGACCCAGAACTGGCTGGACAGGCTCTCCGGCCTGGGAACGCCGAGAATGTTGTCTCGGGAAAGGGACGTTTGGAACACCCATTACTTTTAATCATGCGGCCACCTCGACCTGACCCCGGAGATGTGAAAGAAAGTTGATGGATGGGGACTCATCTTCGAAGCAAACAATCTTCGGCAGTGACGTCAATGCAGGATGGGGCGGGCAGAGTGATCTGGCGCCGGGAGATTCGAGCCCTGACCGCGATTTTGTCATCCAAAGTGTTTAAGAAGAAATCAGTGAAACTGTCAATAATCAAACGAGTGTCACTCGTGTCTTTGGAGCAATCTTGATGCCTTGTGTGATTTCCCAGAGTGGGGCCGACAGCTGGTTCTAAACCTCCGCTTCCACACAGGTTAGGTTTCTGCTTCTCTTCGCAGGGCTACTCGGTGCACCAAAAGCCCCAGCAGAACAGAGTCTGTTTGCTAACTACGTTAACGTACCAACCGACTTGCCTAATATAATAAATGCATTGATAAGATCACTGCAACAATTATAAGTAGTCGTGTCCACTTATGCTTTGATTTAATGATTACTAGTCATGGTATTCCAGGTGATAGCCTCACCTGGATCTCAGATGCTAGCTGAGTTTAGCCAAATCGTCTGGGGTTACCAGTGGATCAGAGCAGACAGTATATTTTCCCATTTTACCCCATAACATTGCTTATATACTTTGAAACTACGTCGGAAAATCGCGTTATTTAAATCCATTAGTGATTGCAACGAGTTACCGTACAATGTTGAGGCCTCGGCGACCCCGGTCTCTAGTTCGCTGCTTAGCCGAAGAACGCACGACCTTGCTCGGGCGTACACAACCAAAGGTGTTAACCATCTCAAATAACCTATTTATTTATTTTAACACACACATATATATGACATAATGGTTTATAGTTGGATCGCTGACAGCCAGAGACATTTATCCAGGTGGAAGTGTTTTAACATTATATGGAACAGATGATGTTATTCTAGACATTAAGCACAGCCACAAGGTTGCGTAACTTTGAACAGGAACCGCTTCACTGCTGGAGTACCTGCTTTAATGGATAAAGGTGATATAAAGAAAAACAGGTAGAAAGTTTATATAGTTTTCTTCTAACTCTTTGATATTTATGATCCCTTCCTAATGTCCCTTTTGCAGAGCTAACACTCCTGCAGCTGAGTGTTACACCTATGTCTCATATACTGGATAAGAGTCCTGTATAAGTTCAATTCTTTTACAGTGTGCTCTATTTTACATTCCCAAAAACAAAATTCCTTGTGATTGTGTTGCAGGATCAACTAGTTTAATGTTTGTCAAGAGTGACACTATAATGAGTCTACAAGATTATTTAACAGAATTCTTCGCTGTT
This sequence comes from Lophius piscatorius, assembly GCA_009660295.1. Lineage (NCBI taxonomy): Eukaryota > Metazoa > Chordata > Actinopteri > Lophiiformes > Lophiidae > Lophius > Lophius piscatorius. Next base: position 49,936 of record VRLP01004244.1, on the reverse strand, counting down.
GTGAGCATTTGTTTACACACACCAACAAACAAAGATCTGTATATGCTAATCCCTACAAAGTCCTTATAGCTGTGGAAGGTGACCTGTTTCAATTACTTTTCCAGAGGAGCAAAATTCAAAAGCTTTTCAATAAGATCCACATTGAAATTCAATATCCTCTAACAACAGTAAGTCAGTCTTCAGGCCCAGGGCATCAACAGCATCACCTTTGGTATACTCTGTTTGGAGTAGGCCGAAGTAAGTCTCGCACTAGTGAAGCACAACCACAATTTTCCAGGATGGTCGATGTAGGACATGGTTGCTATTTGCGTTTACACCTAAATATTAAACATGGTTTCATTTTAATCCAATCAACAACGAGAGAGTTAGAGTGGTAACATTTTTTTTTTAAGGGGATGAGCAGACCATCTTGAAGGAGGTCTTTTGTCAGATTTGCAGCAAAAAATTCTTAAAATCGCTCAAGAGCGATTATTGTGCTATTATTAAACTGTGATGAGACTCACGATAATTGTGTAAAACAAATTGCTAATTTAATTTACTTATATGACAGATAATCTCTAGCTACGGTTTCATGACCGTGACAACTATAGATGGTCTTGCTGACCGTTCGTCATTTCTCAGCCTGAATAGTCGAATCTGAATTATTTTCTTATTGTGCTCCTGTGAAGATGGAGGCCATGGAGGTTGATCCCCCAATAGAGGTGCAAGGAAGAAGCAGTGGACAGCAAGTTGTTGCATCAGTAGCTGAGGACACCAACACACCACATGTCATCTCAGACTCTGGCAGTAGCACGGAGGTGGACGAGGATGAAAACGATGATAATGAAGGACGACAGACAGCCAGCCGTGTGCCCCCAAGGCTTCCTGCTACGTGGGCATTTAGTCAGAGAGCAGCTGGCAACTCTGCAGCCTCATCATTAGCTACTCAGGGTGCATCTATACGAAGGAGACTCAGGTACCCAGAACAAATTAACAAAGAAGACTTTGTTTTGGCATCATGGATTTTAATTTGATTTTCATCAGGTTTATTGTTTACAAATCGTAAATCTTATTTTAAATATATCTCTTTTAATGCAGTTGTTTTTACGCCTAAGCTCTCTACAGGGCTGTTTTATCTCAATGTTTAGTGTTTTTTGAGATCTTAACTCTTCGTGTGCTGCTCCAGGCAGGGCCTCCGAGTGCACTACCCCAGCCAGACTGCAGCATCCTCCAGAGGCTTTCCAGATTTCTTGCTCCGAGCACCGGCTGCCAGTGTGGCTGAACCAGAGTCTGGCAGCACCACAGAGGTTAGCGAGTCTGATGAGGAGGGAAATTTAGAAGGCGTACCTCCTGCTGTGGAGCCTGCCGACATCGTGCTGCCCGGAAATCTTCACGTCCACACTCCCATCCTGCACACACAACCACAGGAAGTCATTCAAGCAAGTGAGTCTCACCATAATTTACATTAGGAGCACTGTATTTCATAGACCACAGTCTGCATTGTGTACTGTGAGTCCAGTTTGATTCTTTTTTTTCTCTGTACTCCGACTCAACTTCAGCTGGTGATGGGACAGAAGCTAAAAATCAGGTCATCCAGGTAACGTTAAGATGTTTTCCAACATGCTCCAGTCTTAAACCAGTTTTCCAATTTGTTACTTTCTCATGCAGGGATCAGATTTCCATAGAGCTATAAATAATAATAATGATTATAATTTATTTGTCTCTCTTAAGTACTGAGATATGAAGATAGCATCCGTAAATTTGCTTCCTGAAATATTTCAATGACACCACATCAGTGATGGAGCTGGTTTGGGTCTTGAGCAACTAATCCCATACTGAGATTTTCAGACTTCACACATCTCACCTTAACTCATTGTACATGTAGGATTTGCTGTTAGGATAGGTATAGGATATTTGATTATTTTCTTTTGGAGATAGTAGCAGCTTGTAGTATCCCCTTGTGCACATAGCTGTAGCATATTTGTCAGTATGAATGCTAATAAGGTTTGCTTTTATGCTACCATCAATTGGAATCTGTAGTGTATGATGTCCCTGTAGTTTGAAACTCTTTATGTCTACCTCTAGCCAGTACCTGAGGCTGTTTTTCCTGTCCAGTCATCACTCAGTGAGGAGGGTGATAACTGCACCATCTGCTTTGAGGCATGGACGACTGCAGGTGAACACAGGCTGTCTGCTCTGCGCTGCGGACACCTCTTCGGCTTCACATGCATCCAGCATTGGCTGAAAACTCAGGGAACATCCGCAAAATGTCCCCAGGTCAGTTAGTAACAGGATCCTGGATCAGCCCTTTTCTGCCTCACACGGTTGTCTTATCATGTAAATTGTACTTATCCTGATGTTGTGTTTTTGTTGTTTGTTTCAGTGCAACAAGAAAGCGAAGCGTTCAGACATTGTTTTGCTATACGCTCCAAAACTGAGAGCACTCGACAATTCCGAGCAAGAGACCTTAAAGAAGTAAGTGATGTTTTTGTTGCTTCACTGTGAGCACAGCATATCTGTAAGATTGACTTAAGATGATGATGAAGTGTTGACAGCTGATATCAGCTCGATGAATCTTTGATGAAGAGTTATAAAACATCAGGTCCTAGATTTAGCTTTTGTTAGTGTTAAAAATCCGTCTCCGTTAGCGCTGAAAGGGGGTTTGCAAACAAAAGTTTTCATATTTCTTAAAACACATTAAGTTTGTTGCCCATCTTTAACCACATAAGACTCATATCTAAATGCCAATTATAATTTTTGCTCAAACAAATTTTTGAAAACGATTCTTTCGCAGATGCAACAGCATCCATCTACAAATGGGTATTTTTGACATATGTAATATCCTCAAATCATCTCTTACCCTCCCCTAAAGTCCAGAATGTGAAAATATTATTAGAAAGTATTTATCGCATTTTCTTCAGAAATTGCTTTTTCTAGTTAAAAACTGCTTCCCTTCACTATGGTTTTATATTGATTTAAATATTGATTATTGTTCAGACATTCTTCAAAAAACATCCAACATGTCGGATGTTAGCTGTGAAGACAAAGTATTTACCCTGATACTAGGGGACTGGTGTTAACGTGTGTGTGTGTGTGTGTGCGTGTGCGTGCATGTGTGTGCTCTTTTGTGTTTGCCTGTGTAGGTCTCTGGAGCAGGAGCAGTCTCTGAGGAGGAAGGCTGAACTGGAATCAGCTCAGTACAAACTGAAACTGCAAGTTGTCACTAACAAATATGGACAAGCACAGCAAGAGCTACAGGTATCTTAGACAAACATTTCCTTTATATTTCCTTAAAATGGAAGGCATATGTCACTGAGTAAGGATTCGTCAATTTCTTGTGGTATTTGTAATTCAAGAGATTCTAGCAGACGAAAGAATTAGGGTTGAAAAGGTTTTTTCCCTCCATTTAATGTTTGGCCAAAATTTTTTAGTGACCTTTATCATTTAAGGTTTAACAATATTTTCTTTAAAATGATAAGGATTTTTCTATTAGTACCAGAGGTCAGAACTTCTTGTTATGACTTTTATATGGATTCTTAAAAAGTAATCGAAATCATTATTCACTTTGTCAATTGATAGTTCTAATCTTAAGCATGAAAAAGCAAATGTATATATAAAACATATATATATACATATATATAAAATATATATATAAATAAATAAAAAAGTTGGAGCAATATGTTAAGCATCCATAAAAACAGAATTCAATCATTTACAACAGTCTTTTGACCTAAATGCAATTGAATACTATATATTTTTAATTAATTAATTCCAGGTGTAAGCTATTAATTCCGTAAGCTATCTATGTTACGTTTTGTCCTTGCCCCTTATATGCCGTGATTTCCAGATTCTCTGCAACGTTTGATATTATGGACGGTAGAGGAAACCCTCACATTTTTTTTAGAAATGTTCAACTGTTTTTTTTTTGTTTTTTTTTTACCTGTGGACATGGCGCAATTCACAACTTATCAGTCTTTGGTTGCCCCTATTTCAACTTTTTCATAAGTTTAGCTTGCATAATAAGCATATGTTTCCAAAAATCTATTAAGTGGTTTTCTTTCCAAATAAATGCAAGAAATGATCGGTTAATAATCACATTCTGTTTATAATCAATAATAATAACATTGCCTTTATTTATCACATTTAAACAAAAGTTTATCTTTGCATTTCACCCATCCCTGAGGGAGTAGTGGTCGGCCCCTGTAAAGCGCTCGGGCAACTGAGGTTCAGGGTCTTGCTCAAGGACCCACGGCTTGTTGCGTCAGGGGCTCGAACCCTGGGCTCCTGGTTAAAGGATGAACCACTGAGCTAAAGCCGGTATAACCTAAAGCCTGTAATGTTTTACACTGTCCAAACGTTTTTCGAATCAGGGTTGTATTAAGAACTATGAGTTGGGTTTTTATAGTTAGTATTTTACTGCACTAATTCATAAAAAGTGAAATTTCAAAGCCTTTTCACGTTGTTTTCTTATGAAAAATGTTTATAAGCTACTCACTTTTAAATAATTTCAACAGGAAATCAGGTAAGTACCTATTCTCATACTGTCGTACTGCCAGATGGTTGGAATGGTTTTAATACATGGCCTCAAGAGATAGAACCTGACTGCACTAGGTGTAAATAGCTTATTTTTGCCACAGCTGGACTGACATTGTTGCTTAAAGACTGACAATATTGCGGAAAGGATTACTCAGGATTTTAGAGGGTGACTTCTCTGTGATCAAAACTTTTATTTTTGGTTAAACAAAACAGTTTCGCTCTTTTATGTTGAAAAAATGTATGGCTGTGAAATCTAAATCTCATTGCTGCCGATGAGTTGATCTTGGTGAACAGTTCCAATGATTTGTCTATAGTATGAATCATTTACACACACATTGTATGGGTAATATACCAAAATATTACCGAGGTTTAAAAATGCCGGAATTCCTTATTGTAGATCGTATAATTATAGGGTGTTGTTATTTGGAAATTGGCCATGAAAATGAAGGTATTTATAAGTTTTTCCTCATCTCTTGGGTCAAACTGTGTACTTAAAATTATTAAACCAAACTTTTAGCTTTAAAAAATTACAGAACATTCTAAGTGATATGTTAAAGCTGCAAGCGGTGCTGAACAGCCGCTGAAAGTGTTTTTCTGGGGATGAGGCAGCTGCAGCTTTTTCGCCATAAATGTGCTGGTAGACAGACTTTGATTCATGGCCCTTTTGTACAGTGCATACGATGTTATGATTGCTGTATCCACTAAAGGGTAGAGAACAGCCACTGTATGTTCTGTCCTTAATCTATGCGCATAGTCATTATTTATACAGTTATTTATTATGTCATGTTCATATTTGTATTTTATTATCTGATATTGATTCCTTTTTGATGTAATCTTTTCTTTTTAATTCTTTGCCTGTTAAGTGTAGTGGAGTATTTTTGAAAAAGTGCTCTACAAATAAAATGTATTATTATTATGTGATTTTTTTGGTATTCCCCATTAATTGACCTATTATTTTCATTGAGAACTGATAAAGTATGGTATCACTTCAAGGCTGTGCCTGACATGCTTCATAAGCTTGACAGGAGATGAATCCAGTGATTTGTTCCTGGTTAAAATGTACTTCTCTCTTTGCCCTTTCTCCTTATAGGACTTGAGGACTCTAATATCCCAGACGGGTAGAAGTTCAGTGCCTTCCCTTTGCTCTTCATCCTCCTCCTCCTCTGCGGCGTCTTCACTCCTTGTCGGTTTGTCTCAGAGGACAGATGGCTCAAGGACAGGCCAGTACAGTTTCTCTAAGGCAGTGCTGGTGTCTCAGGCTGGAGGCTCCAGGGTTTTATCCTACTGTGAACCTCTGAGCTGCCTGCTGGCTTCACAGCCATCTCCTCATTCCACCCTGGTGCCTGGTGAGATGTCATGCCTTCTTCCTCTGATTTATTAGTAGCTTTGCCTTAAGATGGCAGCATTGCTCAATCCTTTCCAGCACTTTGGTCCTGAGTAACACATCTTCACAATCTGCTCAGTAGTGAAAAAACAACTTATACATTCTGTTTTGAAAGGTAGAAGTTATTATGTTTCTTCACTGTTGTTAGTATAATATTATACTGCACACTGTAGTTTAACTCTCAATACATTATCCACCTGAGCATCATGTTATTGTGATTGATCCTCGTGATAAAGCTCTATCTATCACTACCTATATCAAGAATCTGGACTGGCTTGGGTCTTAAACTGCAATATGATGGCTGCACAGACGCATTCATTTTGATGGCAGTGTAGAGGAAAGATTTTGCTAAGAAAATGTCAATTTAGCGGTAAATGTAGCGTTGTAGGTTACAGTCTCTCGTTGAATGAAGACAACAGCTTATCGAAACCAAAGTTATGTGTCGTTTCCCCAACTACTGATCAATGAGATCATGGTGTTATTGGTCATATGGTCACACAGTTTTGATACCCTTCTGCGCCTTTCCTCAGGTTGCGGGGTGAAAAAGGTTAGCGTTGTCAACATGAAGGCAAGTCAGTACGTTCCCATCCACAGTAAACAGATCCGAGGTCTGTCCTTCAACAGACAGAATGACAGTCTGCTGCTGTCTGCCGCTTTGGACAACACCATCAAACTCACCAGGTACACAAATACACACTTTACAACCTTTATTCCTGTGTATTTTAGATTATAAAATGCTTATGTATAAGCTTAGAAGCTTATATATAAGCATTTGCATTTGGCTAGTTTTGGGTGTCATGTTACACGTCTTGCCATGACAGAAGAATGAATGATGTTTTCATGTGGTAAATGAATTAAATCTGTGTGCCTTGCAGTCTGCTGACCAACACGGTGGTTCAGACCTACAATGCAGGTAAACCTGTGTGGAGCTGCTGCTGGTGTTTGGACAATAGTAACTACGTCTATGCTGGTCTTAGCAATGGCTCTGTGCTCGTCTATGACACCAGAGACACGAGCACACACGTCCAGGAACTGCTGCCGCTACGGTCCAGGTACACAAAAACATGTATAGGAGATAAATATTTTGAGATGGGGCATAGTGCATGTTAGAGATTATATGTTTTGTCTGGCTTAAGTTGGGCGTACACTGTAGCCTGTTTTTGGCCTGATCCTAACCTTCATGACTGTCTGGCTTTGATTGTCGTGCATTGTACGAGGACCGATCAGCAGCTCATGATCGACTGTCAGACGTACGGATGGATTTCTGACAGGTCAGAAAGATTGGTCAGCCTGACATCAGCTGTATATAATAAATAACAAGTAGTCATGGCGTAGGAAGTGCAGTTAGGGGATGGTAGCAACCCAGCGAGGAAGAAAAAAGGTTATTAACTGTAAGAACAGCGCTGCAATCAATTTAACCCTCTTTACAATAAAACATAGCTAGATTACCCCCAATTCTCTCTGCAAAATAGATCAACCTTACAGTACATGTTGTATTAGACACCTATGAGTCCAGATAAGCCAGCACCTCTTCCTCTTTTTTTTTTAAGAGGTGTCGGCACACAGGATAGCAATAATAGTCAAGGCAGCTTGTTTCTTATTAGTATGTTGCTGGCAAAAAAATGTGTCTTCCCCAGTGGCATTCATAAGAATCTTTATTGATAATTGTCAACAGCAAAAACAGGCTCCAGGGGCCAGTGGGCCTTACTGTTTGAGCTCTCAAGTTGCGCTTCACGATCGAACTGTGCTGTGGAGCACACAAGGTTTGAGCTTCCGCAGGTCAATGTATCTGTACAGTGTGAATTGGATTTAAAAAATAATGAATCTAAAATTGTAACGCGTTTACCCAAGTTTAATGTCAATCTGGGTTAAGATGGACTTCCCGCAAAGATCTAACTTTTTGATCGTTTGATGTTACCAGGTGTCCTGTAGCGTCTTTGTGTTACATACCGCGTGCAGCTTCCAGCTCATTCCCTTGTGGCGGACTCATCGCTGGCTCTCTGGAGGGTGGGTGTTTCTGGGAGCAGGTCAGTGAGACCACATACCGACCGCATATTCTGCCACTAGAGACTGCTGGCTGCACTGATATCCAGGTGGAGACGGAGAGCCGACACTGTCTGGTCACCTACAGGCCAGGTGAGATCCTGATGCAAACCCTCAAAAAAGTGCTGACCAATAACCTGCATGATGGACACACGATAATCTTCACAAGTCTGATTCATGAATATACATGTTAATTCATACATGCACACAATCTATCACTAAATTGTTATTTAAAAAGGTTTACAATCAAAATAACTGAAAGCTTTCAGGATCGACTTAAAAGAGTAAAAAGCTTTTTTGAGAGGATTTAAAACACTACATGTCTGAGTTCCCTAGTTCTTCTTGGAAGGACCAGCTGAAGTTGCTTTAAATAATCCCCAAAAAATTTTCAAGGAAGACTCATGACAGTAGGGCAGAAAAAAAATTTCAATCGTCAAAAGAAAATCAGGAGAATCTTACTCCAGGATGCTGCCCGCAAGCATGGACACTTAAGTCATTCTTGATCACAAAAGGAAATGTTTTTGATAAACTAAGAACCAACAACCAATCATCCCTTTATGCCCCACTTGAACCTGATCAGCAACTCATTGCACGATCAAAGTCCAAAGCTACACAGTGTATCACAGAATAAATAAATGATGATCTGTAGGGTAGACATACAGGATGTTGTGAACACAACATTTTCATCCAAAATGACATACTTCGTGTTCAGTGTTAGCTGCAGTGAAAGTAATCACACCAACAACTGGTAAAGTATCTTGTTGGAAAAGCAGGAAACAAATGTGTTAACAACTCCTTTCTACAACTCTGAATAAGATGTAGTCTTTTTTCACACATTTCAACATCCTTTGCAACCATTGTTATACACCAGACTGTATTTTCTACCAACTGCAGTGTCTTGGAAAACACTGTTTCCATATTGCTCTCTCTCAGTTAACAAATCATTTACAGACTAACAAAGAAAACGCATAGACTCTTTTCGAGGATTCTGTTGTCTAACAGCTTTTTTGAGGTAGATTCTGCGGAGGATGAATTATATAACTTGCAGATGTCGGAATGGTCTGTAAAGTCATGTGGTTGTGCACAATATTTTTTCTATTGGTAATTGTCTTTTGTTGGCCTTACATCACAAATTATTCCAACAAGACAGTATGTTTGTAGGAACCAGTCTGGTATGAGAGCAGAACAGAGATTTTATCTAAATGATAACGCCATCTGTATAAGTTTCCTGTATGAAGCATCTTATCTCTCTTGCAGGACGTTCCAACCCGTCCCTGCGCTGCGTCCTCATGGCTCTCAACAGGACGCCACAGCAGGACTCAAGTCAGCTGCCCAGTTGCTCCTGTTCTCCATTGCAAACTTTCAGCGCCGGCTCATCCTGCAAATTGCTAACCAAGAACGCCATCTTCAAGAGTCCAGATGGAGGCGCGACGTTTGTTTGCGCCGGGGATGAGGCCTCAAACTCTACCATGGTGAGTCCCGTTGGTGTGTATGATCAGAAAAGGCTATTTCAGGGATCACCAACTTGTGGCTTCCTGGGCAAATGCGCACAACGAGAGGGTTCCACTTGGAATAATTTTGACATATAATGAAAAAGACTTGTTATCAGTCCTATAATTAATTTTGTTAACTAGGGATTGGCATGATTACACTTTACCAGTTGTCAGGTCCATGTGCATTGAAGGCAAACTATAAAAAGGTCTCTGTCAACATATGATATCAATTGAACTGGCATTATGGTTATGTTGGTTGACTATAACCTAAACTCTAGTTCAGTTCTGATCTGCGGTGATTTTCTTTTCTTTGGGTTATTTGAACTGAAATAACCCAAACCAGGACAAAGCCGGCAAACAGGGACATATTTCGGTTCCCTGTTCTGTCCAATAGATGAGAGGTTTTCTTCTTTTTCTGCTTCTTCTTTTTAGTGTTTATTGGTTCATTACTGTCACAGACGAACAGTCATCACAGACGAGAATTCTTCACCACTGCTTGATGTTTTCAAAAGGTTTGGTTCGTTTGGGAAAGTGTGAAGGGAACAAAACCAAATGAAAGTGCAACAATGTTACAATTTCTCCCCCTAATCGAGTCCGCTGGACCATCAGATGTTAAAAAGACCTTAATGGACCTCTGGCAGTCTTAGATGATCCTGGTCTACATGGCTAATAATGGACTATTTTTAATCAATCAAGCTTTCATTTATTTTGTATTTTCTTTCAAAGAGTATTAAGTTTCATTTAGAAACCTTTTGCCTTAAATTCAATTACATGAAATAAACTTCTTTGCAAGTTTTTATTTTTTTTGTTAATTTGAATGAGCATAAAGTTTCCTGATGACTAAATTCCTCTGTTTTTTGTTTTTTTATCTTGCTCTTCTCCCTCTTATACATTACCTTCCTCACCTCTTTGTCTACTGTATCTGTTGCTCCACTTTTAACATCCTCCTTATCCTCAGGTGTGGGATGCTGGCACCGGCTTTCTGCTTCAGAAGCTTCCAGCGGACCTCCCAGTGTTGGACATCAGTCCGTTCACAGTGAATGGCGAGCATTTCCTGGCCTCGCTGACCGAAAAGATGGTGAAGCTCTACAGGTGGGAGTGAAAAAGAAGAACGTGATCTCTCTTATTCAGGAAATTGAAAATATAGACCGCACACAAGTCCAGGGAACAGAAAGACAATGAAGTCTGTGTGGAACTACAAACAATTGCTGCTGAACTTCCATCTGTATGTTTTGACACGTACAAAAGGATAACAGGGAGAGGAAACATTTCGGACTAATCATTTCCCCTTTCCCCATCTTGCCAAAGGAAGCCTGAGTTGTGTGTAATGATTGGACAGTCTGATAATTGTAACCGAACAAGATCTGCTTCATTATGCTCCGGTAATGAATCTTTGTTTATATGAGTCAATTCTCAAACGATTCATGTTTATGTGAACACAATGGAGTCCTACAGTGTTCCGATCATCTTCTCAGCTGCTAAAAGCCATTGACCGAGATGACAGAAGATGATTTTCTGTCTTGTCAGTAGCTACCGGCATTGAGGATGTGTTTTTACTCTTTTGAAGCAAGTGGTTTCAGTGTGAATGTGTGGATAGCTCTTCAATCACCCCTGTGAGGATTTTGTTGAGATTTTAATGATCACCTCTCCCAAAAGTTAAGAAACTCCAAAGCCACCACTCTATGGCCATAACATATTCAGTTTTATTCTTTTTCAGGTGCAAAAAAAACTCTGTATTTGTTGTAAATTTCTACTTTCCCTTTTATCTATCTTAAGGAGGTTGTATATATATGTATATTTGCTACCAACTGTTTACACCTTCAAAGTTAATAAAAATTATGGCTTATTTTTGATTACATTTATATGAGTTGACTGTTTAATTTTGTGACTCATTGTTTCCAGATTTAAGAATTTTTTAATGTTCCCTGGCACTACTACAGATAAAGCTGTGATATATTGGATAAATATAAGTCTGAATCACTGGTTTAGTTCAAGAGGCTTCAAAGTCATGATATCCCAGTGGTTAGTGACAGAAAATACAGATAAAATGCTAAATTTGTTAACTGTAAAAGTACTGTGTAGTAGTAGCAGCCTTGTAGGATTGTCAAGGGAAAAAATAACACCAGAAAGTCTTTAAAAAAAAGTGAAACACAAGCACCATTAAGAACTTTTTTATGTGATTTGGGGGCTAGCTCTTGGGAGAAAGCCGAAATCTGCAGCCATACGTAAAGCCAATATTCATCTGTTGGTCTACCGTTGACGTAGACTGAAATATCTCAACAAATTTTTGGTGAATAACACTAAATTTTGTACAGCTTCTCAAGATCACAAGAGGATCAGGTGAACATTTCAAAATTACCTCATGAAGCCTTTTTATTTACTTTGGACTTAAATGTTATTTTTCTGATTTCTGTTTTTACTTCATGCATTATGAATTGTTTTTAATCCGATATTTTGTTAAACACTTAAAGCTACGTTCCTTAAATGGAAAGTGCTCTATAAATTATGTTTAATCGTTAAATTGGAATTCTTGTTTATCTGTCATGGTAGCCTTTAAATAGAGACTTTTCACTAACCACATGTGTCTTACAGGTATGATTCTCACTTTACATTGCAGAAGTACCTAATGCAGTTTGAGACTTACATTAGATTAGATTAGATTAGATAACCTTTATTAGTCCCACAATGGGGAAATTGCAGGGTTACAGCAGCAAAGCATGTTACAGAATACAGAATAACAGAAAAACGGAATAACAGTGCAATATGTGCAAATAAATTAAATTAACTGTACTGTACTGATTTGCCCTTTTAGTTAATCCCTGAACCTTTTTTTTTAAGAAGAAGAAAGAACCGATAGCTATTTTTTCTATACATTCTCAGCAGGAAGCAATTATTAAAACGTATTCATATCCCTTTCAAAGATTAAGGAACGCCCACAGAAAACATGGTTGAGTGACTCATTTCCCACTCTCTCTCTCATTAATTATTCATGGACTGCCCACAGAGAAAGAAAAAATATGCGCCTGCAACTTTACTCCTAGAACCCATGTTTCCGACAGTCCCTGAATGCAGCAGCAGGATAACTGGCTCCGTGAAGATGGCGGACTGTATACGTGTTCCTCTGCTCCTGCTTTTGATGTGCATCTTGACTTCTGTGCATCCAATTGAAAGTGAAAATAACATTGTCGTCAAATTTGTTCCTCAAGCTGATAACCCACAGAATCCAGTCGGAGGTCCTGGGCCGGCTGTGGTGAATCCAGGAGCTGCAGATAAGGAACTCGGGGCCTCGCTACCTCGGAGACGCTCTACCGGCTGGAAGTTGTCTGAGGAGGCGGTTTGTAGGGACGACCTGACCCGGCTTTGCCCTAAACATTCCTGGAACAACAACCTGGAACTGCTGGGATGTCTCCAGGACAAGAAGGAGGTAAACTATCCAGTCAGGGTCCTGTGGTCGCGGTGAAAGAAGCAGGGTGTGCCTACTGAACGGTCTAGTTAACGCTTAGGCTAGCTGCCATAGTTAACCAGACGTTAGCCTTCTTATCGAGAGAACGTCACGCTGAATGCCAGTTAAAAAACTAGCAATTTTATACAGGTCATGTCGCATTCAGCAATATACCAATTATATTGCAATTTCAGTCACATGTTCAGTGAAATCAACATGTTCGCTCCAGTTCGGAATAATGCGATGACACTAAATACGCTTAGTGTTTTAGTATTAGTAAATATTTGAACCGCGTAGACTCCGATTTGTACTGTTGTCTTCCATAGACAACAAATATGAACAGCGTAACATTTCTTAAAATAAATACGATTTGCCAATAGCAAAGTAATTGTTGAGCTGTACAGTGCCTATACAAGAATGTTGTGTTACAGACTGACTTTGTCTGTTTTCAGCTCGGTAAAACCTAACTTGTGAACTGGAAGATTATCAGACGCTGTTCGGACAAACGAAACGTCGTTCATCTGGAGTGGATTAGCTAGCAGCTAATTGCGAAATTGGCCACAGAAATGGCCAAAGTTGTAATATAACATATCTCAACTTTTCTCTTGAAGATGTTTCACAAGCAAATAACCTGTTAACGTGTTTGAAGCCGGGTAGAATGCCCAAATACATTTCAATATTTGCTATAGGACTGTGGTTAATCTGCTAGCAGCTGTAGCACAAGCAAGATGTTACCCCAGATAAAACCTCTCCAAGCCTTAGGCCAGTCGGATTTCTTTTGTTGATCCGTAGTTACATCGTTTGATTTTAATTATAACACTTTAAATTCAAACGGCATCACGCTGTAATTACGTTGAACAGTTTTTTGTGGCTGTGCTCTAGATCTTTGAGTGTTTATGTTGCTAGGGCTAATTTGAGGTTGCCCTAATAGTTAAAATCCATTTTGATGGAGACTCCTCTTTTCGCCTGGGAAAGGTCGCCAGTGGCCTTCTTTTCAGCTAGAGGCATCCCCGCAATTAGTAGTCAATGTATGCTAAGGGCAATGAGTGTTGCACTGACATGTCTAGGCACCCATCGCCAGACAATGATAAAAAAGATAAGACTTCTTCCTCTCTTAACACCAGTGTACGGAAATAGATGTCCTTACTATATTCTACTAAAATTGTGCAAACCTGAGTTGTGATGTGTACAAAAAAAAAAGAGATCCTTTTAAGTACATTTATACACATTTGTGTTGCACCTTCGGTATTGGCATTTATACCCTTATGGTTGGCCTCGCTTGAATTGTTTTATATCTGGTTACCATATACCATAGATGAGTGTTCATCAAAAAGATTTAAAATCGATTATGATGTGCCTAAAGGCTCAATGTTTGGGGCTGAAACTTTTCATTCTTAACATGCTGCCAGTTGGTAGCATCATCCAAGGCAAGGCAAGACATACATTTCCATAGTTACGCTGATGACTTAGAGGTGTACATGACTCTGTCTCCTGATGACTCAGGGCAGTTTGATGCCCTTTTGAACTGTATTTGAGTTATATAGTCATAGATGGCAGAGATTTTTCCTCAGCTTAACATGGACAAAACTGAAGTCTTCATTGTTGGTCCTAAAGCTCAGAGAGAGAAACTTAATGCAAAACTCCAAACACTAAATCCATGTCATCTGACTCTGAATTAAATTTGAGCCACACGTTAGAAATGTAACTAAAACAGCTTTTTACCATCTTTTAAATATTGCCAAGGTACGACCGTTACTGTCCAAAACAAACACAGAAATGCCAATGAGTACTTTTATTACATGCTGAATTTATTGAATGCCCTGCTTTCAGGTCTTTCTAAGCAAAATATTACTCAATTAATTACTAAAAAACTCAGCTGAACGTGTGCGGATGATGAAACAAAAAGAACACACCTCTCCATTTATGAAGTCTCGGTACTAGCTTCCTGTGTGCTTCTGAATTGATTTTAAGACTTTTTTACTAGATTATAAAGCTCTTAAAGGTTTCGGTCCAAGCTACGCATCAGATTTGCTTTTACTCTATGAATCCTCTAGGAACCTCAGGTCTTCTGGTTGTGGCCTTTTGATAATTCCTATAGTCAGAATCAAAACGCATTTACGTATGTCTGTAGAACATACAGATACTTAAAAAAGCAAACTCAAGACCTACGTTTTTGGTCTGGCTTTAACTATAGGTACGATCGATCAGCGCCGGTAGGCAAGAATGATGCAATCGGCCGAGCAGAGACACTGGAGGCCGGTTACCTGCCAGTTGTAAGCATGTACTGTACACTAAGCATGAGCTACCACGGCTCAAAACATAAAAAGTATACCAGAAAAACACAAAGCTTGCAATTTCTAAATGCATTATGACAAAATAAGCAGTTAAGGAACAACCCAAAAAACGTTCGGCACAAGGAACTTAATACCACATTACACATTTATTCCTGAGAAACATATATAGTTAAGAAGCTCGCAGTAGCAGAGGGGCTAAAGCTAGCGGGAGCTCAGAGCCATCCAGCAGCCCGCTGTCCGTATGTATCAATATGGTTATTTATGTTTTTAAAACTTAAACAGAAAAATAATTTCCGGCTGAACGAACCCGAAAGCGTTCGGCACAACAAACGCAATCACACACTTCAAATTTAATTGTTTGAGGAACATAGCAAGTTAAAAGCTAACGTTAGATGAGCGGCCAAAGCTAGCGGGAGTTCAGAGCCAGCCACAAGCCCTGAAGTCCCTGAACAAAGCCAACATATGAGATATAATGGACTGAACAATGCTTATTAAGTTTTATTTTCACTTCAAAATGTCAAACAATTGGTTTAAGAAACACAGAGCGGGGAGGGCGGAGGTTACATCAATTTCAACAGGTCAGAATACATACACGTAACACCCAATGCCCAACCAGCTTGTTACTTCCCCTGTAATCCTTCAGAATAAGAGCACTTAAAATTCATTACTCATTATGATTTTTAAACTTTAAAGAAAAAGAAAATCAGAATTGGCCAGAAACGTATTGGCTGTTCAGGCTTTTTAGAAATTATTCTTTTTTTATTGGACATAGAGCACACACATTGGAGAAATTGTTAACTGACTGACATGAGCAAGATTAAGTTGGTGAGAGGTTCTAAATTTTGTTTCAATAAAAGTTTTGAGTCACATTCTTGCTAGCTAACCATGGTAGCTTTACCGTGTTGTCTGATGTTTGCTATCTCAACCATTGTTCCATTTCTTCATATTACTGTAGTGTTTCTATTCACAATAAGGAAAGTTGTATCACTGGCAGTTTCATTTAATGTGCAAGATGTCTTACAACCAACTGCTTAAGCAACTACAGCCCTCTCTCCCCATGAGATACTGCTGTCCTTTGGGGTACACTACTGATCACATTTCAACATTTATATCAAATTTCTGCTAAAGTTTTGTCCTGACTGCTTATTTGGCCTCATATTCAAAATTGTATCACAATGCAAAAGCTAAACATTCTTTGAAGTTCTCCTTGACTTAAACACAGATGTAATGAAATAAAGCCTCACTTGGTTGCAAAACAATCATGAAAATCACCAAAAATTTAATGTAGGGCTGTAACCATAGTAGTATTTATTTTCCTGTTAGGCTAATAAGCAAACTAAGAAAAAATTATAGTACTATGCTATAAAATTAAAAAACAAAACATCCCCAAACCTCAGAAGTTGAACCTGCAGTTACGTATTTTTGTTTTTTTAATGACTAAAACCGAATGAAAAGCCATGAAAATTGTTTAATATTCTTTCCGTAGACTGTATGATAAAGCAGTTAATCTCTAATCATTTATGAATTAAATTTAACCTGGTTTAAGATAAAGAAAAGTGTGAGTTTTGGGATCCGGAAGACTAGCTGTATATCTAATCTGTGTGTCAACAAAATGGTCAGTATAACTGTTCGAACTCTTCTGTTTGACAATAAAATAAGATTAAATTTAATTTATCTCAGACAATATTTTCAAAAGTTAAAGGACATATTGCTTCAACTGTTCGATATCTCTTGTTTCATCTGCCTCCACCTGTGGTTGATCAAGAAAGGTGGAATATTATTCCTTATTTACTTTTACATAGTCGCAGTAAGAAATCTTTCTCCGATTATTTGGATTTTTTTTTAGGTCACAATATTGCTTTTGTGCCCCTCAAGCCCATACAAATGCATCCTGGGAGATAAACCCTGGACTGTGATTGTTAGTTGGTTAGGGACTGGCTGGTTACTCACTTCTTGAATCTTGTTTACTGCTGGCCAGCAGCACAAGTACAGCACACAAAGGAATCCCTACACACTACAACAGAAGCTCACAGCAGCTTAGACAAGCCCGTTTTTGTCCATTGATTCCCTACTCACACGAATTACAAGACAGTGTTCTTTCTTGTGGTATATTAAGAAAGAAAATACTCTTATTCCTCCTGTGCAGAACAGTCACTGCAGAAAGACAGCAAAACATATGTTTGACACAAAGTTTGATAGTTAAAAAAATATGATTCATGAACATCTTGAGCTTAAAAACGAAAAGAAAAAAGCCTATGGAAGATGTGAAATAATAAGACTGACCTTAAATGACCAAAAACATTGTTTTTGCTTTGACAAGATAATTGTTGAAAAAATGCCTGATCATTATATCTAAAATATTTTCTTTTACTTTAGTTATCAAACTTTAATAATTTGATTCTTATATCATCACAAAGACAAAAAAAGTAAGTACTGAAGTTTTATTAAAGAACAAGCGATCAATGGTGTGTGGTACTTGTTGATCAGATAGTGTATTCTCAAAATTATTTAGTCAGTCTTTTGAAGTTCATTTCTTCTTCAGGATGATTTTTCCTTCCAAACAGATGGATAAATTGCTCAGTCGTATCTTAAATTAGTATTTTTCATCATAGCATTTCACCTTCATGGAAAAACATAAATGATGCCCAGAGCCCAGTTTCATGGGTGTGACACATTAGTCTCTCAATATCCTCTTCGAACGCTGCAACTGAGCTTTATGTGGAGTTCGTCCATCCAGTATGAGAAAGCCCCCAGCTGCCCAGCTTGTACATTGTTGCTGTTGTCTGGTTTGAGGGTGAGATTAGGAGCTCCTTTTAGACTGGAAGCATTTTTGTCTGTCTCCAGCCTGCCCTCTGTCAGTCTTGCTGGTGGCTGTGGTTTTGTGTACGTGGTGCAGAGATTCTGAGTCTTATGGACAGAGGCTCCGGACACAACGATTTCACTCAGAGACTGCGTGAAGAATTATGTATCAGTTTCTCTCTCTCAACCTCACAGTTAGGTCCAGTTTGTGTCCAGTTTAATAAATGTCACTGAAAAATAGAGTTATTGGTGTATGTTCCACTCCTGTTTAGCAATATAAGGAATGGAACCTTCAAGTCAGACACTGTCAGTTCTTTTGTCAAATGCCAGTCTTTGGTGAACCTATGAACCTCACTGTATGTTCAATAGCGCAGAGAACCGTCTTCAGTCATTTTACTAAGATTAGCAGTATACAAATTTTAAAACTTTTTTACGGTTTAGTCTGATTTTACGGTTTAGTCTGATTGTGTATCAAAGCCAAAGATTATACTAAATATAATCCATCTTCTTTATATATTTTTATACTGCATATAACAGTGATGTTGGAAGATCAGGCTAGGTCTAGTACTCCACGACTCAATAGTTATTTTTAAAATGTGCGTAAAATTAATTCTTAAGTTATGGTTAGAAATATGCATGGCTGTTCACCAAAAAATAGTCTGCTGACTTATTGAGTCATGATCTAATATTCAATTAAAGCCTCATCAAACATCCACTGTGTTAATTGATAAATTTTCACTCAAAACAGAAATTAATGGACTTTTTTATTAGTAATGTACAACACACATAACCTCTCCTGCACCACTTTCAAAACACAGTTCGATTGCTCAGGAAGGATGGTTGTTCTTGTCCAGGCCCTAGGGTTTATACTTACATTTTTGATAACCCAGTTCACTTTCTTTAGAAGTTGTTGAAACGGACAACACTATTATAAGTAAAAAGCTGCAGCTCTGATAATTGAAATCTATTTTTTCCTCAGCTCCACTCCGACATCCTGTCACGTTTCTGCTACCGGATCTCTTTCTCTCATTCAAATACAATAACAGTGCTTTAACAATAGTTAGGCTATAGCCCGCAGTACAAATTATTTGAATCTGTCTCTCCTTCTTGTCACTTCTGGATTTAGTTCAAGGTTACAAAAAAAACTTCACATGGTTGGCTTGGCACATGGAGGTATTGTAGCTTTGAAGAAAGAAAGAACCAACAATTATTTCAGACCAACTGACGTCGGATGTTCACATATATTTGGCAGTTTTGTATAGCTTCACCTAAGTCCATACATTATTAGTAACAGCTTGCCATTAACCTTGTTATGTAAAATTAGAAAGGCACCTTTGCATCTCGACATGGCTCTGCCCCTTCCTCATACTGATGGCACTTTTTCATATACTCGGCTAGCTAATGAAAAGTGGTTTTACACACATTGACAGCTTTCCTTTTCCGAATCTATTCGGAAAAGGCGCCTAATCATGAAGAAAATGCTGCATGTAAACACCCCTTTCCGAATGAGATGTCATTCCTTTGTAAGGTGGTAGCCTTAAATCCTTTCGTTAAGCCTTTCCGACATTCGACAGTCGCTGCATGTCAAAGCTGTTTCAGAAAGGTCTCTGTTTGAATTGTATCTGCGCATGCCCAGCGTCGTGACATAATGCTATGCTGGCGTTTTTAAATCTGTACATATTGCTCATGTCAACTGTAGACCAGTACTTTAAACAGTTGAGGCCCATGCCCCCCTTGTCGTATTCTTATGGGCGCATGGCTTTTTTTTAAATTTATTTCTTTTATACTTTTCTTTTTTTTAATTTTAATTAAATTTAAACTTCAAATGCATCATTGGCATTAGGGAGTATTTCCCCATTACCAGGGCTCCAAATGGCGACTTAAATGGTTGCCAATGCAACTAACTTTTTAAGTAATTTGAGATCTGTTTTTTTTTTTTCAGCCAGTCGCCTGTGGTGACTATCTAGATGCAAAAGTACAATTCATACAAACAGTTAAAATAGAAATGGCCATATGTTTCTTTTATGTTTGTGTTTAAACTAAACTTCACGCCACACAGGTTGGTTTTTTTTATGGGCCAACCATTAATGAGTAACTGCTATGCATTCTGAAAGTCAGAATTAATTAATGGGAAATCTTTCAATGAAGCTGTGACTTATAGCCTGAATAAGCAGGAAACGGGTAATTGTACATAGTTAAATACAATTTTGAAAAAGGATTGAACATTTATGTGTTTATTGAAACAACATCGTAGCATATTGGACATGGCGCATATTGTGCAAGCAATGGAACACAGGGCAAACAGTACAGATGGGAAAGAAAATGTAAGGCACACATTTAACATTTTTCTCTGACTTTGATATATTTTGGCTCCTGAAAATTTCATTTCATTTGACTCTTTTTAATACTATGGTTCTATTAGTCTAGTACTACAATGTTTAGTGAAGTGAAGATTACTCATTTCACCACTGCTGAAATAAACTGAGTGGCAAACCCCTGACTCTTTAGCGGCATGTAAGAGAGTCCCAGGACCACTGTGTTCTGAGTATGTACACACTATCTCATTGCATTGTCCTCGAGACAATGACCAACAGCAGCTTTCAGTTTGTGGTAATATTCTATTGATATACTACAAAGAAGTGGACAAAAGTGCTCCTGGTTGCTAAGCAGCATCCTGTTGTGTCCCTTTACTGTCTGACTGTCCATTCATTCTCATTGGTGATAATAATCTGAATCTAAAATAATTTACGACTATCCAACTGCAGTGATTTAATTTTGGCAGTTTTTAATATCGGAAAAAGATATGATCATTTCGAGATGTTTTTTTTTTTTTTTTCAGAATTAGGCATAGATTAGCATTTCTTTCCTTTCCAATAAATTAGTCTGGACTTCTTATAGTACTCTTTCCACCAACGTGAACCAGGCTGTTGCTAAAGCCACTTCATAGTTGATTTGAAAAGTTTAACCACCTAAGAACAGGTTTGGAAAACCAAACCCATTCATTGTTGTAGTTGTTTTCATCTACACTATGCTACAATGTGTTTCAAACAAGTATGATCACAAAGTTTTGTTGATTACAATTAACCCACCCACAGCCGGGGGTGTAACTACCTCTTGTTTCTAGACCAGCAAGGTTTCATTTACGTTCTGGCACTGGTTTCCTGGCAGGAAACTTTTTTGGCTGAAGTAAGACAAAGAACTGGTTCCAAATTAAGCACAGATTTCCAACCAGCATGTTAACTGCCCCCTGGTGGAAAAGGGTACATTCTGATTAGTTGTAATGTGATGTGCGGCTACTCAGCCCTTAGATACATTGTGTTTGCAGGGGTGAATTGTTTCCTACCGGGCAGTTCAGAGTTTTTGATCCAGAAACAGATTGTGTGGATGCACTAGGATCATAGCACACACCGTGTGACCCACATACAACTTTGCGTTACTTGGCCCTTTGTTATACAAAGTTAGTAAGCTATTCAGTTTCTTACCTCTTCTTTGCCTCTTTCTCATTCAGGAAACTGAGATCTCCACTGAATGCAACCATGTAAGTATGTCCAGTCCTTGTGTAACCACTTCTTTTATTTGTTAATTATCCTGATGTTGAAATGATGAGCATTAAAAAAGTGTGAACAAAACATCTTTTCAGACTCAAGATAATCTGTTGGTAACTTTGAAAAAGAGTTTGAATGAGAAGGTGAAGGCTTTGAGAGTCTGCTAATTTCAGTTACCGTAGACAACGTTAATAGATTAATGAATATTTGAAAGGTGCAAATTCCTTGGGACTTTTGATATACATGTCCCTCTCTTAGGCACCTTGCTCATGAAAAAGATAATATAATAATCTGGTTTAGTCACCCTTTAAATTGCCAGATTTAAGACTAAAAAAGCAGAAGAAACCGTAAATATCGAATTAGTGTTTTTTGAGAAATGGACAGATGAAAAAAGGAAACATCTGTTTAATCTCCTTTATACTGTTGTTTAACAGGAGGGTCACATTAGTGTGGGGAAAAAATGGTGATGATCGGACAACACAACATCCAAGAGACAAAAAAAAGCCAAGTGTAATTGAATACAGTGACCACGGTTTTTGACACAAAGCATCAACAAAGTAAATGTTCCAATAAACCTGCGTAAGAAGAACAGAACAACCAATGTAGCCACTTTGCTGAAATTATTTGAATGTTTGTCACCTTTTTTTGTGTAAATCTGGGTATCCAGATCTTTAATTTTTCTTCTCACCTCCAGCTGCTGTGGAACTACAAACTGAACTTGACCACTGACCCAAAGTTTGAGTCTGTAGCTGTGGAGGTCTGCAAGAGCACCATCTCTGAGGTTAGTCACTAAAACCACATATGTTTAGTTCAGCCTTCAGAAAATCATAAACATTGAACATGCAGTTCAGTCAATGGATTTCAAGCATTTATTTTTTTAGTAGAACATATCAGACAAATCCAGTGGTGAGCCTCGCTCATCTGTCAGTATGCCTGTACCAGATTTGATATCCATGTCTCAGTTTAATTTAGTTTAATGTATATGGAGTCGCCCTTCACACATTTAGGGTTTTTATTTGCTTGTAGTTCAGTATTAATACATCATTCCCATTACCACCCCTTCCTACTGGCATCCTTATTTGTTGCTGCACAGCTGCTGCTCATGTTCCTTGATTGCCAAGGAAATGTCCAGAACATAGATTGTATTATTTTCAGTGCAAAATAATATTTAGCACCGGGATTGGGTTTTTGCCAAAATTTGATAATCAAGTAGCAGCAAACTGGATGTGACTAGTGTAGAAATTGTTACCATTGAGTTTATAAAATGGTAAGTTAGTTGCAACAAAGTCCATCAAAACAACTGGTACACATCGTGATTTTATTTTTCGCTGCTACCTTTCTTAAGTTTAATATCAAAGAAATCGCCTAAATTAGACCTGAATTGTCCAGACTACACTAACTTCCGGCGGTGAATGACATCTCTCTCCTATCTGCTGTATAATCAGATAATCTCAGCCTGCTTTTTTAATATGTCAACACTAAATTATAAAATGTAAGAATTTTAGTTCTATCCACATGTATCTTCAGATATTTTCAAGGCAAGGTTGTTTCTAAAGCACATTTCAACAAAGAGAAAAAAATTCAAATTGGTTTCAATACATGTACAGCGTCATGATGCTGGCGGTTCTCTTCTTCTAGATTAAAGAATGTGCCTCAGAGGAGCTGGGAAAGGGTTACCTGGTGTCTTGTCTAGTGGATCATCGTGGTAACATCAGCGACTACCAGTGCAAACAGTACATCACCAAGATGACAAGCATCATCTTTAGTGACTACCGGCTCATCTGTGGCTTCATGGACAAGTGTCGTGATGACATCAACTCTCTGCGTTGCGGCAGTATCAGCACTGGGGAGAAGGTGAGATGGTAACAGGCAGATGGACATTAAAACATAAAATTCAAGTTGTTACTGCATCTGTTTTCACAAAATTGAGATTTAGGTGCTGTTCAAGTTTTAATTGATTTTCTTTATCTTGGTCTAAAATGTTAATGATGGTATACATGAAACTTGTTCATCATGTTCACATACTTGTTATAAGTCTACATTCTTTCAGATTTTGTTGAAATCTAATGGAGCTTTATCACTGCTCGCCCACAATGTAAAAACCTAGAAACAGAGTGTAGTCTGTGACTCAGAAGTTCTTAGAAAAGGCTACGTCTTATAAAAAAACAAGTTTAACAGCAGTTTGCCAGTGAGCGGCGCAAATTGATCTTGTCTGGATTATTTTTTTCCTGCTGCTGAGCCAAACTGAACCTTGACATGATATTGGGATATCACGTCGAAACAATTATAACTAGGAGCAAATTCTTGTCAATGGTCTCTTTATCAGAAATTTTTCATGGCGGCAGAGTGAGGCGATTAGACTCACCATTTTTACTCTAACAGAGCTAGATGTCATCTCTGACATCACTAAAAAACGTAGTCACACTGACAACATAATTTCTACAAAGAAAGGATCCCTTAGTCTGCATGGGCATATTGTTAGGATATATGCAGTCATTTTCATGTGTGGGGTTTATTTTGTTTAAATTGAAGATATTATAACCTGTTTCCAGCAGTCAATGTTTTGAATATCACATTGAAATGTATTCAACGAAAAAGTAACTTTTAGCTGTATTTAGGAAGAATGAAACATAATATTGTGGTCATTCTCAATAAAGTTCAACTCAATGAATTTAATAGAGAGGCTTCCAAGGTGTTGTATTGTATTTCTCAATTGCTACACGGTGGCTGCCATTGTAGCAGGACAAGATGGTAGAATTATACCCAATAAGCTGTAGAGACTTGCTGAGAATGACAGTGTTGACACACATACAAATTAATTAATGACCGGGTTAAGGATTCACTGTTTATTGAAAGCAGAAACAGTTAAGAAACAAAGACAGATCACCAAAGAGTCATTTCCAGTGTTTGTGTCACTTGAGTTTCTCCAGTGCCCCTCCTCTTTAGGATACCAGGTCCAGAGATTATTTAAGCCTATTGAAGAAATGAGTGTGAACACAGATCATGTCTGAATCCATTTTGGACACAAATACAAAACTTTTGACTTTTTTTCAAACCGAAAAACTTTAGATATCTTTTTTTAAGAGCTTCCCATACACTCTCATGATCTGGAGCGAGCAGCAAAACATTGATTGATTTGAGTGGAAATATTAAAATACATAATAAATTAACCATTTTTCTTATATTTTTCCTTCACCCGTTGGCCAAAGTAAATCTTTTTACAACAAAACTGAATGGCAATAACTAACCCTAATGTACTGGCTGTGTGATCTCTGCTCTCTGTGCAGGACATTCACTCTCAGGGTGAGGTGATTGCCTGTCTGGAAAAGGGTTTGGTGCGAGAGGCCGAGGAGCAGACAGGGGCCTATGTTATCAAGGAGGACTGTAAAAAGTCCATAATGAGGGTTGCTGAGCTGTCTTCAGATGACTTCCACTTGGATCGCTACCTCTACTTCGCCTGTCACGAAGACCGAGAGCGCTTCTGTGAAAACGTAAGGATTTAGTGGAGCTCCACAAGGGTACCTCTAGTCTTCTGCAGAACCGTCTACTGCTATGGCTTTTTAAAGCATTTTTATCATTCCCCAGTCAAAGGGGGCATACAGGTTTATCCTTGTTTATCCATAACATACAGGATAGTCTATCTACACATTCTCAAAAACTGTGTAGAATTATAAGAATAAACCAATCTATATAATCCCGTAGCAGGGCCATTTGTGTCTTATTGTGTTCTATGAGAAGAATTCTCCAGTCTATCGTATGAGTTAGTTCTGAGGTTGATTAAAATGTTGATACACATGTTTAATAGTTCATTGAGTGTCTAAATGTAGAGACACTTAATGAGAACCCTTTTTGTTACTGGATTATTAAATGTTATATATAAATTGTTCTTAAAATATTAAACATGACCCTCAGCATTCTGCCACCTTAAAAAAGAATCACATTAACAAGAGTAGCAACAGAGTCTTTCCTAATTTACAACATTTCACATTAATGCTACGGTGATGTCTTCGGCTGCTCAGTGATGAGATGTATTTGCAGCCTTTCAAATTAAGCAAGTTTTGCGTTCTGTTTAGTGTCTCCATGAGGCAAATTAGTTGGTTTTGTATTTGTGAAAATCCTTTAAAGAAATGTTCTCTAATTATTTAAGTGCTAGTTTAAAATTTGTTTGATTGTAATTTTCTTGGCTGATTTTTAACATTTTAAAACCATACTTGACAGCATAGATACAGCAAACTTTGGCTGGCTCTGCTAACTCGTTAGCTGTAGCCTCTCTGCTAAAATTAGCCTCTTGGAACTTGTGATGTTCCTCGAGGTGATCCAATTCGAGGTTGTTCCTCTGTAGCTTTTTTGTGATAAGGATTTAAAAACCATAATTGATGACATACATGCATATGTACAGCAGACTCGTGGCTGGCTCAGCGTAATTGATAGTTTAAGCAACTCAGCTTGTAGCCAAGGTAGTTCATGATTGGTGTGCATGTACGCCGCATACGTGTAACATGTACCCAATCGGCCTTAATTGAGGCTGCTCGGTCGATTGATCAGAATTGGTAGGGCTAGTTTGATGTGATTGGCAATCGGCTGGCCAATCGATCGGTGCAGCTCTAATTTCATCCCCAAGGATTCCTACAATTTCCTCTCTATAAATACACCTTTGATGAAATAATATTGATTGAAATAGAAAACATTAATTGATAAGTAAGCCGTTATCTGATTGTATCAGCTTTTCAGTATCAGTTAACCCCCTGACATGATGTAATATGAACTTGAAATTTTTGTCGAATGAAAAGTCTTTCTGTTGTCTTTGTATTTTCATCAGACACTGGCCGGGGAGGGACGAGTGTACAAATGCCTTTTCAATCACAAGTTTGAGGAGGCAATGTCTGAGAGGGTGAGTGATTCCCCTTTTCTAAGAATATATAGTATAATACTTTTTTACTTGAATATTCATGAGAAATTCATCTGCATTTGTTTTTGCTAATGGCTATAACTTAAATTGGGCTACCACAAATAAAGTCACGATATCCTGTGAAGAAACAAGGCTTCTTTCTACCCACCTTTTCTGATATTCTTTGACACTTTATAGTAATCTAACATGCACATAGTTTGAATGTCTGTTTTGATGCTGATGGTGGCTGGTTGTGTGTTTTCAGTGCCGCGAGGCCTTAACCACCAGACAGAAGCTCATCGCTCAGGACTACAAGGTTAGCTACTCACTTGCCAGAGCCTGCAAGTCAGATCTAAGGAAATATCGCTGCAGTGCTGATTCCAACATGCCCAGAGCTCGAGAAGCTCGGCTTTCCTACCTGCTGCTTTGTCTGGAGTCTGCTGTACATCGAGGTAACCAGGTCTTTCTTTCAAACACTGAACCTCCTACTTGGTAGTTACTTCTCAGTCTGCACTCTGATTTTCTTTTCAGTAAGAAGAAACTATTAGCTGAATTATTCATATACAAATTAATTTGGCTACCAGCTTATTCTTCCACAATCAATTGACCTCTTAGGTCAACTACGCAATTGACCTCATACTTGTTTTTCAGCCTGGCCTTAGCCTAGAGTAAAACATGAAAAAGATGCCTAAAGGTTCCAGCTGTGAGATTGTCTGTTACATTGGCATTAGTGAACCTTTCACTTTTCACTTCGGTGCCCATGTCAATAGGTCAAATCTGCAACTGCACCTAATCAATAATTCTAAAACATTTTATCCAGCTATATAAATTGAAATTTTCAGAAAAGATGTTTCAGAATCTTGTGAGTTCATCATAAAAAATATGTTTATGTGAATTTTTGTGTGTATTTCAGGCCGTGTGGTCAGTGGCGAGTGTCAGGGTGAGATGATGGACTATCGACGGATGCTAATGGAAGATTTCTCTCTGAGTCCGGAGATTGTGCTGCACTGTCGAAGTGAAATCGAGGGTCACTGCTCTGGTCTGCACCGCAAAGGAAGAACACTGCACTGTCTGATGAGAGTTGGTCGAGGAGACATGGGAGCTATTGACCCGAACTGTCAGAGGGCTGTAAGTTGACAAATGAAACTTGTTGAAAAAAAGAACATTTCTTCATTATGTAATGAAAGGGGTGCATATTAAATAATTAAATAACATCTCCACTTATATTCTTTATCTTGGATCCTTAAGTATACAAATGGGGCCATTAAAAAGAAGTCCTTGGTGACAATAGATTGATTTTGGTGCACTGATTTCACTGTGTGCCATGAGGCTCCAAACAGGTATAACTGTTGATGTCAATGAGTTTGTACCACAGAAAATATATTTACCGGAATAAATGGCTGGTTGATAAAGTGTGCCCTGATTACTTAACTTTTGTTTTGTTTTTTAAATTGATGTTGTCATGTCTGTCATACTCAGCTGCAGACTCTGATCCAGGAAGCAGACCCCGGAGCTGATTACCGAATCGACAGAGCACTCAACGAGGCCTGTGAGTCCGTCATTCAGACTGCCTGCAAACACATCCGCACCGGAGATCCCATGTAAGTCCTCTTTAAGAGCACCATCTTTATGAAAATGATACTACATTTCTAGATAATCTGTTCTCGCCTCAATAATTGTTTTTGAACTCTTTCTGCTTTCCATGCATAGATTAGAATATAACATACATTTTTATCCCTGTCAACATGTTTCTTTCTTGTGATCTTTTGATAGTTTTTGCTGTTACTCTGCATTGGTCTATTCTACATGGATATATAGAACCTTGTTAATCCCTATGAGGGAAATTTAAGTGTTATAATAGCTGGAGAAATTGAGAAAGTTACTGTTTTCATAAAAAAATAATAAGGTATTAGGTAATGAGTAACGCACAATTTAAAGTATGAATATAATGTAAAGAAGTCCAATCTTCTAATTTGCAAATATAATCTGCAAATGATGGAAGTATCATTATTTCAGACACAACAGTTTTAATTGTTTAATTTTATTTATTTTTTTTACATGTCGGCACATATATTTATGGATAGCGCCAAATTTGTAGAACCGATTTCTTAAAAATGCAGGCATTTGGATCTTGCAGGAGCTAATGTTTTTTTAAATGTATTTACCTTCTTTTTTTTTCTCTGTGCGTGTCTGCGTGTGACCTTCACCAGCCCTCTTTGAGAGAAAAGCCGATTACGTTTTATCTGAAATTACTAAATGTTTTCATCAAAGTGGGCATGATGCACCTTATGTGTAACACAGAGACAAGACACAAAAGGACATGCAGTCAACAGGGTTGTTATGCAAAGGACATGCACTTGACGTCAACAAGCTCTGTAGAAACTTGTATTTCATGAACTTTTGTCAGTCCAGATGATAACGCGTCCTTAGAACCAAACACTGAGTTTGTGATGTTGATCTCAAACACTGGTTCAGCAGCTACTGGTGGCCCCATTCAACACTGAATATCAGACCGTAGTACATACTGGTCTGTTGGGCCAGGGTCATGCAGCAAGAACCCAACATTGCACAAAGCCCTCTCCAGAGTCAAACAGAGGCCGGACAGCTCGGCCAGTCCCACCAGGCCTTGAGAACATCCAGGGGCAGAGACCACAGCACCACAGGGGCCCAAGCAAAGTAAACAGGCCTGAGGGCCCAGACCCAACAACACCCCTAACCCCAACCCCAAAGCAAACCGGACACGTGGAGGCCCGGTCGGCAGCCCCATCCATTTCTGATAAGTGGGTCACACCCATATCCACGCAGAGCTCCAAACACACCTCAGTGGGTCAAAAAGCACGTGACATGAGCAAAAACGTCCAGCCCCAGTGGCCCCTGGTATTAACATTCCAGGGGCATTCACAGGAATGTAATTTAAACTCTCAATTAAATTTCAGTACGATCTACCTTAGATAATTATTATATTATAGGTAAATAATACACATTTGTTAGAACATCGGAATGAAGAAGCTCATAGCTTTGTGAACTTAAATGTCATTCTACATTGAATTTATATTATACTTTTGTCTAATACATGGAGACCTCTATCATTTTCTCAGCTGTTCATAAATTTGTGTGACAGGAAAAATCGACGCATCTTTATTCAAAGAAACTTATGTCATATCCACAGCGTATTTGATCAATAAAGACTACAATTATCAGGAAATGGTATACTGACCTGTTAGTGGAAAATGTCTGAAAATGTGGAAGTTTGACCCTTTGAATATTTGTTAACTATATTCGTTTTGCCAATCCTGCAGGATCCTGTCATGTCTGATGGAGCATCTGTACACCGAGAAGATGGTGGAGGACTGTGAACACAGGCTGCTGGAGTTGCAATACTTTATTGCTAGAGACTGGAAGTAAGTCCTGCTAACCACCCCCTCAAATCCCTGCAGCTTTATTTACACTAACCTCGGTTAATATAGAGTTTAGAAACCAGTAATTGCACATCCAAAGTGATATGTGAAATGGTAGTAATATGAACTGATTGATGATTTATTCCATTACATTTGAGGAGATGATGAAGATCCACTTTATTACAATCTTTTGTCAGGTTGGATCCCATCTTGTATAAGAAATGTCAGGGTGATGCTGCCCGGTTGTGCTACACTCATGGCTGGAACGAGACCAGTGAAATGATGCCGCCTGGCGCCATTTTCTCCTGCCTATACCGCCACGCTTACCGCTCTGTGGAACAGGGAAGGAGGGTAGGTCTCTGCACCTTATTAGTCTGATCTCTTGCCACCATTTGCAAAGAATAGTTGTACAGCTGAATAAATCTGCCAATGGAAACAAGAACATCTTTCATCAGTTCAAAAAGTGATTTTCAACCGTTAAATCAATAACTATGGTGTCATTTGGTTCAGTTCAGTTCATGTTTATTTGTCCCAGAAGGGCAATTTGTTTTGCAGCATAGTGGGTTGACGTAAAAGAGACGAACACAAAGTAACATAAGCTCAGCAGCACTACATCAATGAGCTAGCAATCATAAAAATTTTAAAATAAAGTAGCAATATTACTATACATTATAATGTTGATATATACACCACGCATGCAAACATATCCATACATATATATGCATATACATGTACACATATATAAATAATAATGAAATGCTACATAATAACAATCCTCCTGCCTTAAGAGTGAAGACGGGTATGACCAGCAACAACTGATTTACATATTGGACCCAAGCATTACCTCCTATTCCTAACATTAAAATGGCTGATGGCTCTAAGGATGAACGAGTGTTTGTACCTGTTGGTCTTTACTGAGGGGAATCTGAAGCGAGTACCAGAGGGAAGAGATTCAAACTCCTGATGAAGAGGGTGTGTGTGGTAAGACGAGATGGAATTTGCCCTCTTCACCACCTGACTGTTTTACAGAACAGACGGGCTACACTGCCGGACTCCTATGATTTTACTGCTTACATTCACTAGTTTTTCCAGTGCATTTTTGGATTTGATGTTCAGACTGCCAAACCAACAGATGAGGGAAAATGTGAGGATAGATTCAATGTAGGCTATGTAAAAAAATAAAAAAAGTCATCAACGATCTGTCAACATGAAACTTGGCGAGTTTCCGCAGACAGAAAAGTCGCTGTTGACCCTTCCTACAAACCATCTCAGTATTACCATCAAAAGTGAGATTGTTGTCAATGATAGAACCAAGATATTTGTAGCTGACAACAGATTCCACCTCTTGACCGTGAATAATTGTACACTGAGACGGAGGAGCATGAGTCAACGCACGTGTCTTTAGTCTTGGATACGTTAAGGTTGAGAAAAGAGTTTTTGCACCAGTTTAAAAAGTAATCAACCACAGGGCCATGTCTTGACTCATCATCATGGAGGAGACTGACAATAACTGAATCATATGTATACTTCAGGATGTATCTGTTCCCAGACTGGCTCCTACAGTCATCTGTGAACAGGATATAAAGGAGCGGTGAGCGGACACACCCTTGTGCACCCCCTTTTGCCTGTGGACGAACTCATCGTCCCTGACATGCACCCATTCACCCTCACCCTCTGAGACCTGTTTGAAAGGAAATCCAGAATCCAAACAGCCAAATTGGAGTCAACACCAAAGTTGTTAAAAAAGCTTATCCACCAACAGATGGGGCTGAATGGTGTTGAAGGCTGTGGAGAAGTCAACAAACAGCTTGGCATGAGTTTTGTAATAAAAGTCTGTCTAAGTCTCAGTCTAAAATAAAGGCTTTACCATGGCTATCCCAGTCACCTGACCTAACCCCCCACTGAATCTGATGGAATTGCAGATTTTTCTCCATATATTCCCAAACCTCATAACACACTACATAATGAGACTGAGGGTTATTTGGTAGAAGGGGGCTTAACAAAATATTAAGTGCTAACAGTTGTGGCTCACATGTTTTACAGAAAAATATATGTTTTATGTTAAGAATGTAAAGTTTTTTTTTTTAATTTTAGTGGTGTATTTTTAAATCTATTATCACTCCTAAACACCTTTTTTAGGTCACTTAACTTTCTGTATATCTTTTCTTTTTCTAACACTTAATTTCTTGGTGCAGCACCGCAGCTACTCATCGTGCTCTCGGAACTAGATGGAGGTGCTGCACACTAGACTGGATACCCGACTGACATAAAAACAGAAAAATAGACATAAAATAGAAAAATGCCTACTGGGTTGGGACCAGGCTCGATTACTAATCTCTCTGACTCGGGCCAGAATTTTACAAATATTTAGAAATTCTGCTTGGGTTCAAGTCAGGCTTGGTCACATCGGTGATCACCAAAGTCCGATTCGGTAATGATAGTCAATTTGACATGATGCTTTCAAGATATCTTAGTAAAAACCTAGTCTAACAATGGAAAAAAAAAAAGAAGAAGTGATCCTATTTCTCTGTTGGTCCGTAATTTTTTCGCTAGTGAAGTTTTCCTTTCTACTGTTGTCCTTGTACAAGGGATCTGTGGTGTGATGATCTTGTGCTTCTCAACCTCCAAAATAACTTACTCCTCGTCTATGGTGACTTGTTGATCCTCTGACCGACCACTGACATTCTAGCCTTGTTTAAATTGAGACCGAATGTTAATTTATAAGATCTGAAGTATCGTATATTTATTTTGAAAGCCTTGTCTCGTCATCTTCCACTTATCCGGGTCCGTGTCAAAGGGGCAGCAGTTGCCAGAAGGGAAACCAAAACTTTCTTTTCCTCAGCCACATCTACCAACTCCTCTGGGAGGATTTCGGAGGTGTTCCCAAGCAAGCCGAGGGATGTAATCTCTATAGCGTGTGCTTGGTCTGCCCTGGGGTCTCCTCCCAGATGGACATGCCCAAAACACCTCCCCAAGGAGGCGTCCGGAGGGCATCCTTACCAGATGCTTGAACACCTCAACTGACTCCTCTCGATGCGGAGAAGCAGCGGCTCCTCTTTGATAGCATCTGGTTGAATTTATTTTAAAATCTGACTGGATTCTCCCTCGTTTCTGTGTTTGACATCCTTGCTGGTTTGATCCGCTCTGTTGAAATTGACGAATCTTCCATTAAATAGCCCGGGCGTGTATTTGGAAGGGAAGGGTCCAGCCGCCGCACGCCCGGTGGAATCGCAAACATTGTTTTGAATAGCAGCGGTGGGCACCGCGTCGTAGTCGGAACGCAACGTTTCCAGTTGGATCAAGCCTTTACAGGGTCACCGGGCCAGCACAGACGCAAACAACCATTCACGCTCACATTCCCTCCTAGGTGCAATTTGGAGTCACCAATTCACCTATGTTGCATGTTTTTGGGCTGTGGGAAGATGCCCGGGTACCCAAAGAGAACCATGCAGGCTGAGGGAGAGCATGCGCACTCTATACAGAAAGGCCAGGCAGATGTGGATTAGAACCCAGTACTTTCTTGTTTTGAGGCAAGACGATTTTTCATCAGGTCACTAGTTATATATTTTCTCTAACACTTTATTTATCCATTGTTTTTATTGGAGAAGGGAAAGCCTGCAAGGCTCGGCCCGGGCTCAGTTACTAGTCTCCTGGACTCTGTCGGACTCTGACAGCAAATGCAGCGTGTTGCACTGTGGGTGTTGACTCTTTTGTACCCTCATACATTTATCTGGGTTACAAACAGACATCAAGAAGTGATGAAAACTGAATTGCAAGATCGTTGGAGAATCGTTCTCAATTCTAAGCAAACAATTGGTAGCTAGAATCGCTAAGCCCTTATTTGTATATCTATCTCTATATAGAGATAGATAGATATATTTAGTTGGTTGTCAAATTATGACTCCAGCAAATAGTTTGAACTTTCTCACTGACCAAAGAATGTCCTTGTAGCTCCCCAGTGGGTCCGCTGATCCTGAATACCAGAGTATAACTGTGAGTAAGTCCTGCTGCTGAACTGTTGATGATGAGTATTACTGGAATCTACAAATGCCTGTCATGATGACTGGTGGTTTTTGGGAAAGTCTTGGTATCCTGTAATTCGTAACGAGTGCATCATCAGTGCATGTTGGGGCTGACTTTTGAAGAGTAATTGCTGAAGTGGTGTGAGCTGCTAAACTATAATGGGATATACCTCCAAATTTGTATTGAATTGTTTGAATTATTAATTCATAATTATTAATTAATTAATTATGCAATGATAATGTAGGTTAATCAAGTGGAGAAAAATTCAAATTTGTGATCAAGGGGTATGTGTTGGTGCTCCTTAAAGTGATACTCCAAACAAACATTGTTTTAGTTTTAGATGCACTACAGTAGTATCGTTCAAAAGGGATCCAATCGGAGTACAAAACCTGTATCTTTTTTGCTGCTTAACAATTATTCTGTACACTATATTAAAGAGAAAATATTGAAAGGTATCCTTTAACCTTTGTGGTAGAAATATATCCTGGGTTTTCTGATAAGTTTATAAAGTTTCTTTAGGACAGTTTCTATTATTATTCAGTCAAAAGCTCTTTATTATTATGTTGTATTTCATTATTATGATATTGTATGGTTACCTATGATAAATCATAAGTAATGAGACACTGATGTATGTACTCTGAGGTTACACTAGAAGCAATCTTTGTGGGATAAATTTAATTTCTTACTCTTATCTTGCCTCTGTTTTTGTAATGAATGACTTTCAGATTATCAATAGACTATATATATATATATATATATATATATATATATATATTAGTGTGTAATAAACAAACCTTATCTGTCATATTTCAAACCCATTTGAACGTAATAGATATATCTAGATTGGAGTATCATGTTAAGGCAGTATTTGAGCAATAAAACAAGGGCATTTCTTTTGTGTTGTCTAATCAAATGTGGGCATTGTCCTGCAGCTTTCTAGGGACTGTAAAGTGGAGGTACAGAGGATTCTCCATCAAAGAGCGCTGGATGTGAAGCTGGATCTTGAGCTACAGAGGCGATGTATGACCGACCTGGGCAAGTGGTGCAGCGAAAAGACAGAGGCTGGACAGGAGCTGGAGTGTCTGCAAGATCACCTGGAGGATCTGGTATCTGACTGCAGAGATGTGGTGGGAAACCTGACAGAGCTGGAGTCAGAGGTAGCCATTAAACTGCTACAGATGCTTACAGTAATGTTATATACTCAACGTGAAACACACATCACCCTCCTGGTTCCAGCTACATAATGTTTCCTGTAGTTTGTTTCTTTCCTAACAATTTAGCATCAATTCAGATCCATATTTTCATTATAAGAATATCTGCACACTACAATGGGCCAAAGCAAATTTTTGCCAAAACTGTTCAGAAAAAAACTCAAAATATTGTACTGATTTCCTTTTTTACCTTTTAAGCAAAATTTTGTTTAAAAAACTCATGATTAAAGAGACAATTTTCTGAGCCAATGCAAAACTGTTATCTGTGTGACAATGTTTAGTTTCTTAGTTTCTTTCAGTTGTTGGAGAAATGGGACGTCTTAGCTGCTCAAACTAAATATAACTTGTCCTAGCCATAACTGACTCAGCTGGTGTTAATTCTTGGGTAAACTACAGATGTTCTTTTTTTGTTTTATTTTTTCAGGATATTCAGATTGAGGCCCTGCTGATGAGAGCTTGTGATCCCGTCATACAAACCCACTGCCATGTAAGTCTGCACTGTCTCATAGTTCTTTTTAAATCCATTTTGAATAGGACAGTGGAAGGATCCTCAGAATTCTGACTCGGCTGCATCCGAAGAAGAGACCCGTTGCTCAAATTTTAAAAGGCAAAGAGTGTCAGAATAAGCTCAAACTGTATGGAGCATGCACACAGGAAGATGGTGTTGAGATGGACCTCTTTTTCCCATCTTATCCAAACATCAGTCGTTGTCTCTGTGTTAATTGTGTTTATATAATTCTTTTCGATTGGTTTACAGACTATACACTGCATTCTATTGACCGCTATATTAATGTACACACATTGTACATTAATATAGCTTTTGCGTTGTGGCTGATGTGATGATCATACACACTCAAAGACATTAGTTCAATTATTCAGTTATTGTCAGTTTTACAAAAGGTAAATGGTATTCATTTTAGTGTTTTATAATTGTAATGACAACTATGTTATAATGTATTAATTTATATTGTATTATGGCTGTTAAAATCATGGACAGCGTACTAAATGAATGATCGTTTTAAAATTCTATTTACTTTTTTTTTACCTCATTATGATGTTTATAGTCCACTGAATTGTGGACTATAATCATTGCCTATCACAATACTAAACATGATGTTGAATGGGGTATATTATTAGAAATTCAGTAACAAAATGATCAATGTTTTATAATTAATATGATATCAAACATGAGATGTAATATTTTGTTTAAAGTTATTTAAAATGAATCTTGACCTTTTAATTCCAGATTGAACTTTTCTCTTCCTGTCTGTGTCTGTTAGGAGGTAGCTGATAATCAGATTGACACCGGCGATCTGATGGACTGTTTGGTTCAGAACAAACACCAGAAGGAGATGAATGAAAAGTGTGCTGTGGGAGTGACCCACTTCCAGCTGGTGAGCAAATTTATGACTGTATGGTTGAATTATGTTTTAACTAAATTGGTCCCAATGGGAAGTGTAGTACAGTTGCAAATCTCATTATACTTTCAGGAGAACTTTATTATGCAACATGATGATAAAAAATGCAAGGATATGTCTACATAGTTTCTTTTGACTGATATCGGAGTATGGAAATATCCATAATTAATCTGTGTTCATCGTATCTACCTTGTATAGCTCAGTCAGGTATCGACACATGCAGGCACGTCTGTGTATTAGAATAAAATTATGACTATAGAATGGAGTTATGATTGTGAAGACATGTTATCTACTGATTAATTTAGTAACAAACTGCTACCTCTTTGTCTGTTAACAGATTCAAATTAAAGATTTCCGTTTTTCATACAAGTTTAAGACAGCCTGCAAGGAAGACGTCCTCAAACTGTGTCCCAATATCAAGAAGAAGTAAGAACATTAAATACAAGTCTCCCGGTATATGCAGCAGATGTATGCAGAAACCAGGAGGCTGGTGCGGACCTCAGTCCCTGTTTCCATTTTATCAGATGTTAAAAACATGCATCTGATCTTTCGTTAGAATTGAGAAGTTGCTGTACATTGAATTTGGAGTTGTTTCAGTAAAATATACAGAAAATATTTGATAAAACATTTTTAGACACTTACGCTGCTACTAGAAGCACATCGCTTAAAACCGCTATCCTATACATGTTCTTCAAGGTAATATGGAATCTGTATATTTCTCTATATTCTCTATATTACAATTCATCCAACATTTTACTTTGAAATTGTCAAGAACTATGATAACATTCCATAGATTTGACTCTGCACTTACTGAACAATTTTGATATGAAAGTATTTTAGTCCTACCTTTTCATGACAGGATATTAATGTTGAGTATTCCTGAAAGTATTATTTCACTTAGAACAATGAACAGTTTGGGAAATATAGACAACGTTTCTATGGATTGACCCATGACCCCCTCTAACTCAAAAATGAAAATGTATCTCATTATTTTTTTTTGACAATTCATGGTATGTTTTTAAGTGTGAATCAACAGTCACAACTCAGTCAACAAACTTTCCTATCTTCAATGAAGTGTCAAAATACATGTTGGGACCAAGAAATCTATAAGTCCTTGTCTTGCTGTCATTCAGGGTGGATGTTGTGATCTGCCTCAGCACCACAGTGAGGAATGACACCCTGCAGGATGCCAAGGAGCAGCGAGTATCAGTCAAATGCCGTAAACAGCTGCGGGTGGAGGAGGTGGAGATGGTACGTTCAGTGACATATATTAGTTAGTTGTCAGCCAGGCTAATGTCAACTTATTTTAGTTTCCAGAGAGCCTTAACCTGTCAGCTGCTGTCCAGATCCAGGAAGTTCTGCATATAAAGCCCATTCAAAGACACAAATTTAAGAGGTTGACCGATTTCAATATTGTAATATTCTTCCCTGTTGTGACTGCAAAGAAACTTTCATCACAAGGAAAAAGGAAGAAATACTAGAGCTTTTTCAAGCTCTCAGTAGAGCTTTATCACACTTTTGCTTGCTTGCTTGTTTGTTTGTTTGAGCTTGGGATGTGCCTTTTTTGGTGTTGGTACATGTGAGTCATTTGCCTTGCAGTTCTTTAAGTCATAAAAGATAATCTCACCTTGCGGTGGCTTGCACATTAGTTCATCATTTTTTTGTATATTTATAAATTCTCGTCCAACATGTTGACTGGTGACCTTGTGTCATGTTACTGTATCAGGTACTCTTATTGTCTCCAGTTGGTGATGCCATTCAAAGGCTTGACTGAGATGTTCTTTGTTCAACAAGAAGTGCACATGATTTCTGAGTTAAAAGACGGTTGGTGTAAGTTAATTTTAGCGACGTAAAAGACAGCAAAGATAGGGCATTGGGTGGATGAGATTGGTACTTGTTTGAATGTAATTTTAATGGTTTTGGTGCAGATTGCCATCTGTTCTATCATGTTTAGTAGAGGGAAATGAATTCCTGGTAAAAAAAGAAAAAGGCCTTTGCACTTCCCAAAAGAAAAAAAAAGCTTCAAATCACCAGAGTATTAGTTTAGGTCGATGTACAGTTGTAGTAAGTATAGTAATTAGTAGATTTGATGTCTGATTTGATTAGTCAGATTTAATTTATTGTACTGACCGAATAACTTTCGAATGTTGGAGGACGTTGTCTGGTTATCTTTTTATACCCACCCTTATTAAAATGTTCAGTTTTATTTGTGTCTTTGTTCACTGTTAACTCACTAAATCCTGTTTAAATCTCTGCAGTCAGAGGACATCCGCCTGGAGCCAGAGCTATACGACTCCTGTAAGCAGGACATCATCAGGTTGTGTCAGAACGTTGCATTTGGAAATGCACAGGTCAGAAAATACACATATCAATTCCGGTGTTGATTTATCATTATAGCTCTACAATGTTGTGGGGTGTTTGGGCTGATTACAGAGCATGATTAAAATGTGTACCGTAATGCCTTACTAAGCCTTAGCTGTTGAACCCAGTGCAATTCCTTGATTCGATGTTGGTAAAGAACAAATAGCGCCGCATACAATAAAGTAGGTCAAACAGGATTTTTGTCAAGTATCATGCTATTGTTTGTGCTTTGCTACATGAGAGGTGTCTCTGCGTTATATGTTATTAGGAACAGATAACATAGAGACCAGCAAACTTTGGATTACTGTACTTGTACAAAAAGTTATCAGAAAAATAAACTTTCAAGGAAGACTGCAACTAACGACTATTTTGATAGTTGAATAGTCGTTTCAATAATCGATCGATTAATCGGTTCATTTCTCTAGATGAATTCTTCTTTCCAAAATGTCTTTTAATAAACTTTACTGTTAAAACAAACAGGTTGCTATCATGTTTCATCAAATCACTGCTTATACAAAAGGTAAATAAGATATGAATAAATAACATTAAATAAATGTATGTACAAAATACAGCAGTTTCTCTGGAAGCAAATCAAACATCCATGTAAATTTGGGGAAATTAACAAGGGTAGAAAAAAGATCAGTGCTTTGTGCATTCTGTAGTCAACAACTACAAGGCTAAATCTCTTGCAAGTTGGATGCAGCCCACATTAGACGCACACACACGCAGAGAGGTGTGCACTCGGCAGAAAGCAAAACACTTTCAGGAGTAATGCGAAACGTCTCCATGAGCATTGTAATGTGTAGGATTTTAACGTAGGGGCACATTTTTAACGTGAAGATTATCATTGTGATTTAATAATAGTTATTTGGTACTATTGACATCATTAACAATTCACTACATTTCAAACGTCCTGTTAAACCCAACAGAAGCGTTAAAGTAGGTGCCCTTTAAAATCGAGCTAGCTAGCTAGCTAATTAGCTTTCATAGACGAGTCTTCACCATCTACAGAGACAATGTTTCTCCCCTTCAAATTTTCCAGTATCACTGACGTGCTCCACGCAAGTAAAAGTCAGCTTTGCAAATCTTTCAGTTTACAACATGTTTTGACCGTGTTGAAGTTGAAATGCTCCAACAGCTTCAACCGCTTGGAACTTTTTTTTTGTAATAATGATAATAATACATTTAATTTATAACGCACTTTACATTTGGATCAAATCTCAAAGTGCTACAAAGTAAAATCAGATAAAAGCATCATTAAAAAATAAAATAATAGCTATATAAAAACATGACAAAAAGCAGCAATGTTAATTAAGGTTATAGGTTCTGCTAAAAAGGAAAGTTTTTAAGTCCTTTTTTAAAAATTTGTCAGTCGTCTGTGGAGCCCTCAGATGGTCAGGGAGGGCATTCCACAGACCAGGGGCAGCAGAACAGAAGGCCCGATCACCCATGGTGCTGAGCTTAGTCTGGGGAAGGAGGAGGCGGTATGAGTGGGTAGAACGGAGGGTTTGTGTGGAGGTCAGTGGGGCTAGTAGTTCTTTTAGGTAGGGGGGTGAATTGCCATGGATGCACTGGTGATTTTGTGATGATGATTGTCATCATTGATGATTTTGTGATGATGATTGTCATTGATTGATTTGTGATGATGATTGATGAAGATTTTGTGATGGTGTTGCCATGTTTCATCCATGGCAATATATACCTGTGATCCGGTGTATTGATCATTAGATCTTGAAATTGAACAGTGTCAAAAATCATTCAATCGTTCAATTATGAACGTAATATTTGATTTCCGTGGTCATTACAGAAGTCACTCAGTGTTAGTAAAGTTTTCCAAAAATACCAGCTCTTATATACTTAAAATGATATGACTATTTATCAGACATCTTCATCTTTGTTTCTGTAGGTTATTGAGTGTCTGAAGGAGAACAAGCGTCAGCTGACCCAGCGCTGCCACCAGCGAATCTTCAAGCTGCAGGAGGTGGAAATGGTTGATCCTGAACTAGACTACCAGCTTATGAGAGTCTGCAAGCACATGATCAGGGTAGGGCAGTGTGAAGGAAATCTAGCTGAGACAAAAAGGTCCCCTGCAACTGATAATGCAGATAGCACAAGTATTCATTGCTATATGCTTTAATCATATCTCATCTTAATTTTGACCTTTTTTATGATATATACATTCATTGC
Source organism: Lophius piscatorius (assembly GCA_009660295.1). Taxonomy (NCBI): domain Eukaryota; kingdom Metazoa; phylum Chordata; class Actinopteri; order Lophiiformes; family Lophiidae; genus Lophius; species Lophius piscatorius. The sequence continues at coordinate 8,935 of VRLP01004244.1, read as the reverse complement.
CTCACAAGGATCCCCTCAAAAACCACATAAAACACAATATATATTATGTTTATGTTGTATGAGGTATTTGCGTTAATCTCAGATGTAGTGTTATTGAAATGATCAGTCTGCCCTGGGGAATGGTCCATGTATAATATGATGTGATGCAGTTTTCTCTGTCTAATACTGCAATTTCATGTGACTGTGTTTCAGCGGTTCTGCACGGAGTCGGATGGAAAGAACATTCTTCAGTGTCTGAAACAGAACAAGAACGGGGAATTGATGGATCCTAAATGTAAACAAATGATCACCAAGAGACAGATCACCCAGAACACAGGTATACACACACACACACACATACACACGTGGAAAAGTCAAAGATGACTGCAAGTGTATGTGCTGAAACTGAGCGTGTGTGTATTGTTGTATGTTTGGGTGTGCTTGTATATCTACAGACTATAGACTGAACCCGGTACTGAGGAAGGCTTGTAAAGCCGACATCCCAAAGTTCTGTCAGCCCATCCTGAACAAGGCAACCGCTGACGGCGCGCTTGAGGGTCAGGTCATCTCTTGCCTCAAACTTAAATACGCCGACCAGGTCAGTGGATATATTGATCATATTTACACTAAAATGGGGTTCTGGTTGTTTTACATTAGAGAGTTCCAACTACGTCGTAGTTGACCGCAGTTACACTCTTTGATTCTTAATCTTTTCAATTTAAAGGGTTGGTTGTTGAGTATTTAAAGTGTGATGAATGATGTTTAATCTCAGCTCTGTCAATATCCTAAGACAGTGGTTCCCAAACTTTTCACAGTCCCGTACCCCTTCAGACATTTGGCCCCCATCCATGCACCCCCTGCTCCAGCGCACTTAATAAAAAAAAAAAAATCAGCGTCTGTGAGTCCCCCACTCAACACACATCAAATAAAATCTCTTACACTCAATTATTTTTCACCAAATTGATATATTTATTAATAAATTATGAGCATTTTCAGTGAGCAACACCAATTCACTTTTTAAAAAAGTTCAAGAATGAACACATTACCAAACTTGTCTAGAATGAACACATTACCAAACATTTCTAGAATGAACTTATTAGTCATATAACTTATTCAGTAATAAATCCACTTGAAACAGTGAAATGCAAACTCACCACAGCTTTAATGAAATGGATTTGCTTGAGAGGATACACATAACTGCAATGTTTGGCTGAATTCGAAAAAGTCTGAGTCTTAAATCGTTCTCCACTTAAAGTTATGCTCCGTATTTTGTTTTCATATTTGTCAGAGCTGAGAATCCCCTTTCACACAAGTACGTGGTGGCAAAGGGCATTAAAATCTGGCCACCGCAGGCTGTAGTGCACAGTCCAATCCAGAAATCTTGCAGTGGCTTCTGATTTAAATTCCATTTTCAGGGATCCATCTGTTGCAACGTCAATGAGGCTCTCCTGTTCAGATGTTGATAAAGCAGCAGGCACAGCTGTAAATGGATGACTTATCCAACTGTCTGACCCGTCGGTTTCGGGGAAATACATGCATAACTGTGTAGCCAGCTCACAGAGGTGCGCTGTTATGTCTTGTTTCACACTGTTTGTCAAACAGAGTTCATTTAAGGACAAAAAGTCATGCAACGTTGGAAGGACCTCTGTTTTGTTGTTGTCCATGCAGTTTAACCAGAGGTTCGACTTCTGTATTACGTCCTCAACTTTATCTTGCACATTGAATATGTTGGTGGAAACCCCCTGTGAACCGAGATTAAGTTCGTTCAGGCGAGAAAAAATTATCACTCAGATAAGCCAGGCATATAAGAAGCTCCTCATCATGCAAATGCTCACAGTTGAAAATTATGGTCACTTAAGAAAATCTTAAGTTCATCTTTCAGTTCAATGAAACGTGTCAATACTTTGCCTCTTGATAGCCAAAATACATCTGTGTGAAGTAATAACGTTTCATGATCACCGCCCATTTCACTGCATAATACAGTAAATATTAGGGAGATCAGGGGCCTGGCTTTCACAAAGTTCACCATTTTCACTATAATGTCCAAAACATTCTTCAGGCTGGCAGACATTCCCTTGGCAGCAATATCTTCTCGGTGGATGCTGCAGTGTACCCAAGTAGCACCAGGCGCAACCTTTGTACGCGCGTTACCACTCCGCTGTGTCTCCCGTGTCCAGCATTTTGAAAATGTCCTCTGCAGTTGTCCTTGTTTCCAGAGGTTTACAGAAGAGCATGTCCTCCTTAATTGTCCCTTCATGAATGTTCTGCACATAGACTAGGACATGAGCCAGGCCGGCTACATCTGTTGACTCATCCAGCTGTAGTGTGTAAAATTCACTGGCTCGTATGAGATGTAGTAGCTGTTTAAAAATTTCCTCAGCCATGTCACTGATTCGCCGAGAATCAGTGTTTGATGAAGGCACGGTCTGTATATTTTTTTTGGCCTTTTCCCCCAGCATTGTCCCAACCATATCCATGGCAGCAGGGAGAATCAAGTCCTCCGTAACAGTGTGTGGCTTGCTGGTTTTAGCCACTCTGTAACTCACCATGTAAGAGGCCCATAGCCCGCTCCTATTTACGTTATCGGTCTCCCATATGCAAGTCTTACTGGTAGAAAGTTTTCTCAATTGTCGCTCCAAAAACTGCCCTGGCTAAATGTCTGCGCAGCAGTGAAGGTTTCGAGTTATGAGACAGTACTTTTGCACATAAAACACACTGTTGCCAAGTAAATCCACCAGTACTAATAGAAGTTAACCCCAGAGCAATGTAGCTCTCATCGTATTTGTGCCTTTTTGATGAGGTTGTTTCTCTGTCCGAGGCTACACGCTTTCCGGCATCAGGACACTCTTCATACGACTCCTCGTCGCTGTCCATGGCTATGCTATTAGCTTGTCCAGCAACAAGTGCACCGCTGCTAGCATCCCGGTCCAAGATAGACTTGAAGTTGAAGAATCACCTGGAGTGTTGTCGCTGGCAGGTGCATCTTCGACTGTGGGCTGACTAGTGGTAGCAATTGATGTCTCTCTGGAAGGGCATTTCTTTTTGAACCACTTATCCAATTTTGGGGGTTAGCCAGGCGACGGAATGAGCAACGGCAACTCGAAACAGCCACAGGTGTCAATCAATCTGAGAGTCTCGCGCATCTATTTTGGCAGTGCAATTAAGTATTGTTGAATACTAGAGATTAGCCTTTACATATGTGTACAATTCAAGTAAAGATCAAACTGTAATTTTTTGAGCAGCTTCCATGAGGTGTTGATAGTTTATCTAGATTTGTTTGTTGGAGGAGAATCATCAGACATAGTTTTGTACTGCTGAAACAGATTATTGAAACAGTCTGATTAAATCATGAACCATTAAGTATATCCAATATTGATAGTAAAAAATGGCTTTTGCAGGAATTTTTATTCAGGTGTCATTAGTATTCCTGTTTTTGTGTTTTTTGTTGCAGCGTTTGTCTCCAGACTGTGAGGATCAAATCCGGGTTATCCTGCAGGAGTCGGCGCTGGATTACAGACTGGACCCACAGCTGCAGATCCACTGCACACAAGAGGTTGGCTCAGTACTACAATCTTACAAACAAACGTTCCTATAGTTTCCCTATTCAGTCACGCACATTGTGAATTAAGATGTTTGTTTGCATGTTAATTGGACAACCACAGTTGTCGCCACCAGTGGAAAACAGGCACAGTTGAGATTGCTAGAATTTGTAACTTTGTGATTGAGAAACAACGATTTTTACTTTCAACAATCTCTTTACTGTTAAAGTTTTAATAATCTAGCATCATTGCTTTTTAGTTCAAAACCCTCATACTAACTTACAATTCTATCGAACATCAATATATATCAATTGAATTAATGGAGGTCACTATTGATGGACATTCTCATGCAGTAAATTCTACAGCTGATGCCACCAGTATAAAAAATATCTCAAGATGTAAACTACACGAACAAAGCTGAGAATTCAGATCAGCCATCTTCTCAGTGGAAAAGTAAAATAACTCAGGGGAACCATGATTAAACCCTCAACCTTATGATGCACAGGCAGGGCCTCAGTGCCTTGCTCGGAGGAACTTTGACAGCTCGTATTGCTTTCAATGACTGTATCTCTGTATGTGTGTTCAGATTTCAAGACTTTGTCCAGAGGAAGCAGCAGCTCAGGAGCAGACGGGACAGGTGGAGGAGTGTCTGAAGGTGAACTTGCTGAAGATAAAACAGGAAGGATGTAAGAAGGTAACGAAACTGCCTGCTGCCTTCACTGAGAATTAAAATTATTAATTTCTGCACAAACAACAATTGATTTTCATTTAAAGAACAGTGTCTTCCTCCTGCTTGATCAGAAAGAAAATCATAAGTCAATGTAGAAAAACCTGTAATTTCTCTAGAACTCTAGATGTAAATGTCAGTTGGGAAGCATTTTTAAGAACATTTGAAATCTTTCTGTTCTTTTTCTCCTTTTCCGCATTCTCTTTATTCTATCCTTGTTTTTCTATACCTTCTTTCCCCTTACATTGCAGGAAGTGTTGAACATGCTAAAGGAGAGTAAGGCAGATATTTTTGTTGACCCCGTCCTCCACACAGCCTGTGCTCTGGACATCAAACACCAGTGTGCAGCGATCCCACCTGGCAAAGGGCGCCGTGAGTCCACAAACGAACACTGCAACTCTGACAGACAGGAAAAATTGCTTACAGTGAAGAAATTCACCTAAATTTAAACTTAGGCTGCACCGAATAATAGACAAAAATGAAATATGAAATACATTTTTGACTAATTTAATACTTGATTAGTCAATGCTGCCTCTGACACCTCTTAATAAGAAGGAATTAAACAATAGTACCGTGGCAACACCATAACAACAGTAAAGATCCATGGTGGAACATATCACCCTCAATAAACTGCAAGATCTGCAAAACTTAACTATTCTGGCATGGGAGCACTTCAGTAATGCTGAATCATGTAAAATGAAGGAACACTGGCTCTCTAGACGATGATAACTCGCCTCGCAACGCTAGATAGCTAACTATAAGCTAACTGTTAAAAGGCATGTACTTCAAGTTTCTGTTATGTGAAACATTACTATTTCAAAATGTGTAAGTAATTGTGTGGTTTGTTTATTTATTTTTACTTTTACTTAACCTTTGTTTAACCAGTTGAAAAAAAAATCAATAATCGGATTTGTTGATTAAACGTTTCAATAATCAATAGATGAACGACTGTCAACATAGTCGTTAGTTGCAGCCCTTGTTTCAACCCCCACACGAGAAAAGCGTCGCTTGCATGATTGTTTTGGAATTTGTATTTTTCATGTGGGAATTTGAAGTGTAACATAGTTTTATCTCTCATACTTTGGTAAATATACATAGATTTAACTTTATTTTTGATTGAGGACTTTCATTATCTTGAATTGTGACATTGATACTTGTAAAGTTAAGTTCAATAAAATGAAGAGGCAATACATGCACACACAGATTTGCAGGTTGAATTTTGTCCATTGGATATCAGTTTAGTTGTAGCAGTTCAAATAGCAGTTTAAGTATTTTTCCCAAAAACCACTACTCTTCATTATTAGAATGATATGCCAGTTTATTCTGCATAAATGTTGAAATTCAGGTTTTGCATTAACCTGGCAACTTGTGGTGTACCCTGCCTCTCGCCCAATGTCAGCTTGGATAGACCCTGATCAGAATAAGTGGTTATGGATAATGAATGATTGAATCCTCTCTAAATCCTCTAACCACAACCAAAGTACCTCCAGAAAGGCAGATGTAGGATCACAAGTTTGTTTGTGTTGTGTTGTTTCCTCAGAGATGTCTTGCCTGATGGAGGCGCTGCAGGACAAACGGGTGCGTCTGCAGCCAGAGTGCAAGAAGAGACTTCAGGATCGCATTGACATGTGGAGCTACGCTGCTAAGGTAGCTCAAGCCCAACTTTTTCCTCTTGTCAGTGGTGAACAGTGAAAACAGTGTAAATACAGATGGAGGTGATTTAACAGAGTAGAAGAGTCAATACCAATGTAAACGAGCAGCTTAGATTCCTCTCTGCATGATTCCTCTTTGTAACCTTTCAGCCAAGGAGCTCTAAAAATTTCACACCTGTCTTAGGGTGCTTCTAAAAACACACAGCAAACCTCCCACATTACATCATTCCCATCAAAGCTCAACTATGATGTGATAAAAGCAGCAAATATTGTTTCCTTAGCTCTACGTGGTCATTTTGAGCCTATCCAAACACAACTTGGGGCATAATTACCAACATTACAGTCTGTATCTCAGTCTGTTCCTGATGGTCTACTTTCAAAAATCATCATTTATTCCCTTCCTTGTCACAAATAAATCAACCTCCACCACTATAATATTCTACTTATTGTCTGATTTAAATCACACTTCTTTCAAACTGCTGCTTCCACAGTCCTGATCACCTCCCAGCCGGCCAATCAATCAGTGGACCACTACTTAAAAGCCCATTTGGCTCCCTTTGGTTGTGTATTTGCCAGTGTCTGCTTAATCCTATCCCACTAACAACTGTGTAGAATAATATGGGCTTTTTGGGATATCTATCTTTCAGAACAGATGTCAAGGATTCTTGAGTCAGTAATGTAAATGTTATGCTTGGGATTATTGTTGTGTAATAATTTTCTAGCCTATTTTATCAACAAAAAAAATTAGGCAAATTTAGAAAATCTTGATAGTTACAGGTCACTCATAGTAACAGGTACAATGTCACTGACACTGAGAATACATTACTGTAGGTCTGAAATGTCCATAGATATCAGGGTTATGTACAAACGCTCGATATTTATGGAGCTATTGTTAATTTATTTTAACTATGTAAGTCAGGTGAAGGCTTAACAAGTTAAGTGAATATGCTACAAAACATCAGTTTAAAATAGTTCCATGTTTGGTGGTAGATTGTAGGAATTAGAATGAGATGCATTAAGTACTTCACATGAAAATCAAGTAATTTTTTTGTTCAATTTTGCAGCTTTTGTTATTAAATTATATCTTTGAGAGGAATAGCATCTGTTTAGGGTGTGTTTAATGTTGTTTTCTAATGACATTGATAATTAAACTATCAGGTTTTTAAATAAGCTCTATGAAATAAGGTTCAAAGGTGCTTTTATTTTGGAATTCATTAGATTTACTGCTTAAAAAAGAATAATGCAAACACAACTGAACTCCTGTTGTCCTGTCCTCGCTTCCTACCAGGTGGCTCCTGCTGAGGGTTTCTCAGACCTTGCAATGCAGGTGATGACATCACCTTCCAAGAACTATATCCTGACTGTGACTGGTGTAGGTGTGTCATTGCTCTTCCTGATGGGACTGTTCTGTGGCAGATTCACAAAACGTGTCACTCAGGAGCTGAAGGACAGGTAGACCCATTCCTCTCTGGGGTCAGGACAAACCCACAGGAGAAATTACCACAGCTGAAAATAATCCCTCCACCACTCTTAACAACTCCAGAAACTCCACCTGCCTCTCGTTTCAATACTTCAGTTCTCCCCACCCGAAACACCCTCCCTGATCTTTACTTGACATTGTCGGAATGACATTACACGCAATCTTGCTCGTGAAAGTGGGCTCGATCAGTGACTCTGCGCTTCTTCTGGGCACTCATTCTCACAAGAGGTCACTCCCACTACTGCTTTTTCTTTCTTTTTGTCCTTTTATCTTCTTTTCTTTCTCAGTCTGTTTCAAAGTCAAATCTAACTGCAGTTCTTCCCTGCCCTTACCTGATGTAGATCCAGTATCACTCTACTTTATTTCCTCTTACTTTTGCTTCAGGGTGGGAGGTGAGGAGAGGGATCAGAAAGAGTGGGGGTTGTTAGGTAAGGAATTAGAAGTTGCTATATGGGTTGAGGGAGGTGAATGCAATTGTTTTAAATGTAAATGTGTAAAAAGTGGGAGGGGAAATGCTCATGTATAGAGCATATTGATGACTCCAGTATTTTAATGACTACAGAGTGTGTGTGTTTGCGCGTGTGAGGAGTCTTGTGTTTGCTTAAGGGTGAGAGATTATGTGCGCGTGCGATTGAAACTGTCTTTATATGGCCATAACATTCTAGTTTGTCCTCCGCCTAAAGGGTTTTTGGGGAGTAAGATTGGTTCTGAATATATACGAGCGGATGTGTGTCAGATCTATTTTAGATTTTAACGCCATTGGACTGCCAAGGCAGATGGTGCCAACCAGTGAGATGGAGTCTAAACACACTTGGCCATCTCGCTACAAGTTCTTCGTACATCTGAAATAATATGGGGTTATTTTTTTTTTATTATCATTGAAATGGCAGACCCAGCAACATTGGCTCTCCTTTAATGCAGTCCTTTTTCCCCTAGCCAAACCTGTGGCATAATCATGCTGCGTCTGATTGTTCCCACTCTAGCCAATTTCACCTTTTCAGCAGTGAGCTGTGTGTTTGCCGTCGTGCTCGCCTTCTGAGGATTCTGTAGCTCAGTTCCACCACTCCCATCACAGTCAGAATGGGTCCTGTGCTGATTCGGCACCAAATGTAGTAGACTGGTCAAACTTACAATGCTTTTTAGTTTTTACCCTCTCCAAGTCATGATCCCGCAGAGCAGCTGTTGGTGTTGTGTTTGGTACGGAAAAACTGGAGGATTACAGATTTTAAAAAAAAAGTAAAGAAGATTCTAGATTGTTATAGAGATGTGAACATTTTTGTGTAAAGATGATTCTGGAATCATTGCACATTTTCTGTTCTTTTTTATATCTATAAATACATATATATTATATATATATATTATATATATATATATATATATTATATATTATTTATATATATATATATATAATATATATATAATTATATATATATATATAATTATATATATATATAATTATATATATATATATATATAATTATATTATATATATTATATTATATATATATATTATATATATAATTATATATATATATAATTATATTATATATATTATATT